>KZ061597.1:226892-237098 GCA_002091835.1 Anopheles maculatus
ATTTTCATTCCTGACGCATCGGCTAATTTATGGTTAGCTGGGTGTAGTAGTATGGTTGTACGGTATAAAACTGGCTCCGTGGCCTACTAGGCCCACCTGCTTCGGGGAAGATTTTCCTAGGGCAAAAAAATCAATTTCATCCTTTTTCTTTCGATACGGAAAGTAACAATAATGTAACAACGCTCATTGTATCCATTGTTTGACAGGTATTGGTGGCCGCTGGGTGGAAAATTCCAAACACATAAATTACTTCCCGTAGGAAAATGGTGCTACCCAAAAAAATGCTACCCAAATTTTCATTTCCCACAGATCGTGTCCGCTTGATGTACCGATTTAATGTTAATTTTCAACCACTTTTTCTGGAAAGTCAACGTACATTTTCACATGTTTCCTGTCAGGGTAGAAAACGATTTATCTTTAAGGAAAATCGTGTGCCGAAAAGCTAACTATCGTGCGTTTGTTCCCAGCGAGTAGCAGCAGTATCGCCGATGAGTTGCAAATATTGGCATGAGAACCAACTCCCCCACTGAGAACGGCTGATCTACTCCCACGCTCGTCATCATCCAGCCCAGGTTGAAAAAATACAAATTTCCTTCCCATCGAACTACATGTATTCGATACTGTCGACACGTTTGCTCTTTCAATCGCCAAAAAGGGACCCTCGTTTTGTCAGGTTTCCCACGCGTTGTTGGATAAATCCTGATGTTTCTCTGCTTCCCGGTGCTCGCACGAACAGGGTAGCTGCGGCCGGTCCAACGTCCATTATGTTCGCATGCTTTATTTCGCCGTCAGTATCATCACATCACACAGGACCCGGGGCCAAAATAATTTGCACCCAAAACATGGACAAAATTGATGATGCGTGAACTACATCAGCCCACTGTTCTAGCCCTTCCGGATTAGGGAACGAAAATAAGGTTATCCGGGTTCCTGCTGCAGCCCCGTTACCCCGGACCGGGCTTTTCACGGGAGATGGCAGCGATCGAATCGACAGGTTTTCGACAAGTTTTCGAAATATGGCGCCGGTAATGCTAATTCGGTTACGATATTAGCTGCGCCTGAACTGAACCGAACCACATACGGGAATGTGTGTGTGTGTGTGTGGGTGATGGTATAATCTTTCCCGGTGGATCGTTTCATGCAAAACCCATTCATGCCCGTTTGACTGATAAGGAAGCCAATATTATTTCCGGAACGTGTCAAATCTGCGATAAACGGAATCATTGCTGTGCGCTGCGAAAGATTTAGCAAAATTGATTACCGGGCTCTATTTTTAGACGCACAGAAATGAGTGTGTCAGCTATTTCAAAACTATGTACAGAAGATCAATGGGATTTGTTCAATTTTGTGGATCAAAGTAGGCAATGCGTACTGCACAGCGCCGAAATAGGCGAACGAAAATTTCAATTCCAATACGTCTGTTTATCAATGTCCTGCAATATTTTCCCCCAAAACAAAACCGACATTATCCTAATTCAATCTCAAATTAGGGAAAACTCCCCTAGAAAACAACACACACACACACACGCGTACGCACTAAAACAATTTCCACATTCTTTCTGCACAACTTCTGGCAAAGCAATTAATCTCACTTCCTGCGTCCGGGAATGGCGAAATTGTCTAAAAAAAAACAAAACCACTTCTGCGAAAGTAAACGAGTCCTCCAGACAGGCAAACAAACAAACAAACAAACAAACAAGCGCTGTCGGTAATGTCTGACCGGATATACATGCACACATTTCCCGATCCAATGTGTACTGCTGCGATGAAAGGCAGCGCTGACGGTAATTGGGTCCGGTATTTATGGCGAAAGTTTGCCGACAAGCGAAGGTCATAATCAATATTTTTTATCTGTAAAGTTGGGATTTCCTTCACACGGGGTGTGTGTGTGTGTGTTTTTTTATTTTGGGAGAAACATCCTTTAAAAGTAAGATGGACCCCATTTTAGCCAAATCGCTTTTTTGACGGTTTACTTGCGCAGTTGGGAATACGGTTAATTGTGTTATCTCCACACGAAATTTAGGGGAAAGTTTTGCTAATTCGATAATTGCCCAATTGAAAAGAGTTGTTTCAGTGGTGTGCAAATAAACTTAACAGAGCTTTCAATTATTCCGGTGTCGGGAAGCTATCCCTTCAGGTGGTCAAACGGCCTGTGTTGCTGTGCACCGGGGACTGGAAAGCACGAGCCACGAAACAAGCCCAAACAATCTGTTTTATTTACTTTAAGCATTAACCGACAGTTTCGAACCGAAGCCCTTTTTAACAAGTTCTAATCCGAAGACTCAACACCCTTATCACGCCGATTTTTTTTGTTTGTTTTGTTGTCGGTTTGGTTTCTCAATTGGGAAAAGGAAATGTAATAAAAAGTTGTGCAAACAGAGTTACATTCGGCTCCGGTGCGAAAGTAGGCAAAGCTCCGGCTATGGGAAAACTTTGTGAATTCGTGCATATCATGCCAAGGATACGAGTGACTGGCAAAGCTGACCAAACCGAGAGCTATAGTTTTGCTCCCCCAGGAAAATCTGTTAGCGTCGGTGTCCAGTGTCTTGATCTGGCTTTGCCTCCCTTCTTTGCAGGAGTACAGGACGATAGCAATGAAAAGATTATATGTGTGTGTGTGTCCACAGAGCGATGAGTTTAAGTGAAAAGTTGTTCCAAAAAGAGGAGACTATCCTCATTTGCTACTGCTGCTGCTGGTTACTTTTGGAAACTCCACAAAACAACAAACAACCAGATGATCTTGATTCGACACAGCTACTACCGACGTTTTACCTTAGGACCTCTGGTTTGGCTTATAATGTTGTTGCTTTGTTGATGCCTAACTTTCTTATCCTATACGTCGGATGAGAGTGCAAAGATTTGAGCGATTTGAAACAAATTGGCTCGTTTGTAGTACGGCTGGACTTACAAAACGATAAGCAACTGTGGTGTTGGATTGTTTTTTTTTCCAAATCTCCACCACAGACTGAAAGTTTGGCCCTCATTAGGCTTCATTGCGCTGGGCCATGCATCATGCGCAAATTGCACGTGAAGGATATTTTTCATTGCCAGCCAGCGGTCATTAGAGCACGAGCAAAACGGTCATCAAAATGCAGTGAAAGCGCGCAAATTATTCAAAACGGAAAGTGTCCGGTCTCCGGAAGCTGCTTCCGGAAATGGCGTGTGAATAATGAGCGTCGGTTCTTTTCGGCTACTGTTTGCAAGCAGTGCAAACGACACCTTTTCATAGTAATTATTCAATTTTCTGCGCGCTCTTGTGCGTCATGCTTTTTTTGTTCTTCGGTTGGATCATTATACTGCATATTTACAGCATTATTGATTGCCGTAGAAAATGTTTGCATTAAAATACAAAGAAAGCCAAAAATGTTAATTTTTCATGCGATGCTTGCCACTTGATCCACAAGTTTCACTCCAAAAATACGATCACCGTACCGTGCGCATATTGCACTCGTGTACACGCACCTTCATCCAAGCTTATCGCGCTGAACCAGCTGTACCGTGCCGCTCGCCGACTGCTTCGATGATATTTTAATAGCGTTACCAAGTGCAACCCAACCAGCCAGCCGGAGAGGAACAACAACATTGTCGTTGTCGTTATATAACAATCAAAATAAGGTGTCGCCATTATGAATCTGGCCGGTAAAGTGGTGCTCATCACGGGTGCTAGCAGTGGCATCGGTGCGGCGGCTGCCCTCAAATTCTCGCAGCTTGGTGCATCGCTTGCGCTGAGCGGCCGCAAGGTGGACAATCTGAACGATGTCGCCAAACAGTGTTCCGGAGCACCGTTTGTCGTTGCTGGGGACATTACGAAGGAGGCCGATACGGAACGCATCCTGAAGGCCACCATCGAGAAGTACGGGAAACTGGATGTGCTGGTAAACAATGCGGGGATTATCGAAACCGGCACGATCGAGACGACCAGTCTGGAGCAGTTCGATCGGGTGATGAACACCAACATCCGGTCGGTGTACCATCTCACGATGTTGGCCGTACCGCATCTGATCGAATCGAAGGGCAATGTGGTGAACGTGTCCAGTGTGAACGGTATTCGATCGTTCCCCGGCGTGTTGGCGTACAACATTTCGAAGATTTCCGTCGATCAGTTTACGCGCTGCGTTGCGCTCGAGCTGGCGGCCAAAGGGGTGCGCGTGAACTGCGTCAATCCGGGCGTAACGGTTACCAATCTGCACAAGCGGGGCGGAATGGACGAGCAGACGTATGCCAAGTTTTTGGAGCATTCCAAAAACACGCACGCCATGGGTCGACCGGGACAGGCTTCGGAGGTGGCCGATGCAATCGTTTTCCTAGCGAGTGACGCTTCGTCGTTCATCACCGGCGCTAGTCTGCCGGTCGATGGTGGTCGTCATGCGATGTGTCCTCGCTAGAGAATCGCCGATCGTAATTTTAAAACAAACAAAAAAGTGCATTCTCATCGATATGATACAGTGATAAAAGTGTTTTACTTCGAATAAAACCGTTCGAATGATAATCGTATGCGTTGTGTGTGTGTGTATTGTTGTGTCTGTCGATCCGCTTTACCGTGGGCACATTGCGTGTCTTCCGCCGTCCACATTCAGCGTTACACCGGTAATGAAGCTGGCGCCATCCGACGCTAAAAAGGCGATAGTGGAGGCGACCTCTTCCACTACACCCGGACGTCCCAGAGCATGCGTTTGTTCACATTTCTTCAGGAAGGCGGCATACGCTTCCTCATCCATTCCACCGCGCTTGTGAATGTCCGTAACGATGACACCTGTTTGAGGAGGAGAGTAATGAGAGCGGAAATAAACTTCATGTGCCCATGTATTTCCATCGCTTTTTCATCCTTACCTGGGTTGACGGCATTCACGCGCACCTGTTTCGGTGCCAACTCCAGCGCAGTGCAGCGCGTAAACTGGTCGATAGCTGCTTTCGACATACTGTACGCCAAAATGCCCGGGAACGATCGGTTTCCGGCCACGCTCGACAAATTAACAATGTTACCCTTGGTTACTATCAGCAGCGGGACAGCCAACATGGTCAGGTGATACACACCACGAACGTTCGTGTTCATCATCTCATCGTACTGCTGCAAGCTCGTGTTCTCGATCGATCCATTGCCCAGTATGCCGGCATTGTTAACCAGCACGTCCAGCTTCCCATACTTGGCGACGATTTCATCCAGCACACGCTTATTGTCCTCCTCCTTCGTCACGTCGGCGACAATAAGCAGTGGTTTGTTCTTCGAAGCTGCCTCGCACGCATCGCCCACCTTCTTCAGATTGGCCTCATTGCGTCCTGTAAGAGCGAGCGAAGCCCCAAACTTGGCAAAGTAGATGGCCGTTCCTTCACCGATGCCGGAAGACGCACCCGTAATCAGCACAACTTTACCGGTAAAATCCATTTCCCAAAGGCACTAGAGCAGCAAAACGAATGAGAAGCGTCTGTGAAGATCGAAAATAATCTAATTATCTATTCGTCCCACGGTAATTGGCTTTAAGTACTTACAATAGGTCTTTTATCTACGAGCACCAGTACTGACCGCTTCTTATCTTTCCCGATTGGTGGAATTTTGTTCTTCCAGCGACTGTCATCGATGTGGGGTGGTTTTTCAATCCGACAGTATAAACGCCTTCCCGCTGCTTGCCGGCATTCAACAGGCGCAAACTGTCAAAACCTAGGTTCTGTTTGTTTTGGTTTTTTGCGCACCGAAAGCGGTTCTCTTTTGTTCCCGGGGCTAAAAACTTAAAAGAAACAATGAATTTCATTCTTCCCGGGGCTAACGTAAAAAGTACTTAATTAAAAATAGTTGGGAATGTTTTTTGTACCACACCATAATACAATGCATGTGCTCTTTTCAGTGTTGGCTCGTGCTGTAAACTGTTTTTCCAAAATCGGAAATGAACTATTCTTCGAGGCCACTCCGGATGGGCTCGATTTGAAGACCATCAACTCTACCAACACGGCATACGCGATCGTGCAATTTAGGCGCGATTTTTTCCTCAGCTTTCAGCAGGGCAATTCGGACACGCCCGACGAGAACTGCTGCAAGATATCGGTGAAACCGATCCTAAAGATATTCAAAAGTCTTGCTACGGTATGGATTCGGATGTTGCTATAGTTACGATACCTCGCTTATTTACCTTCATCTTCCTGTTTTTAGATCCAAACATGTAAGATTTGGCTAGAAGTCAACCAATCCAAAATCATATTCCAATTCCGCTGCAAGTCGGACGTGCTAAAGACGCACAAAATCTACCTCCTCGAAAGCGAACACATCAATTCGCTCAACCTATCCCAAACGTTTCCCAGCGAAATCGTGGGCAATCACAAAGTGTTTACAAACGTGCTGATGCATCTGTACCATTCGGTTGATGAAATTTCGTTCGATTTGAACGAAAACAAGACGGTAGTTTCCAACTACGTAGACAACGATCAAACCGATCGTTCCACGCTACGATCGACGCTTTCGATTGATTCAACCGCCTTTCAAACGTACCAACTGTCCAGCAAGGCAAACCTTATCTTTTGCTACAAAGAATTCAGAGCTGTAACCATGTTCGCCGCACTGAACAAGCTGAACATACGAATGAGCTTTTCCGCGCCCGGTTCCCCGTTAATGCTGGAGATGAGTAAGGGAGAGATCGTGCATGCCAAGTTCATCATGGGCACGATGAAACCTTCCGCCCAGCTGAACAGTAGACGAGCGAACCGTCGAAAAGCGCTTGACAAGAGCGTACGCAATCGTTCCGTCGGTATGGATAGCGAAGCAATCAACACATACTTTACCGAAGACATTACGAGCAACAGCAACTCGGAAGCACCGTCGGAAATCGTTACTCAAAGAGGCATCTCGCAGGCCACTCCTCCTTCTGCACATCCTGCTGGTAGTAAAACTGTGCGGGATGTAATGAATGCAAGTCTTCAAGCTTTACGCAACGAAACCGATTGTAATGCTGTACGAAACGAACGATCGCATCGCCCGGAGGAAGCAAACTCGGTCCGCCAACGATCGAGCATGGTTGCACCAAGCGGAGGAGCAAGTGGATCCCATTCCTCAGAGACCCTGTTTGGCGAGAAGAACACAGAAAATCTTCCCTTCCTGGAGGGTTTCAACTTTCCCACACCGACCGTTAACAGGCTCGAATCAATTCCGACCATGACAACGGATGACTCTTTCACGGCAAAAGGCATTAACGATCAACCGCAAGCATCTGTGGAGCATCACGGCAACCTTTCTGCGGTACGGAGCAATGAGTCAATGTTTTCTCGGAAACGGCCGCAAAACGGAGGTTCGCCGAGACACGAAAGGCCTTCGGACGATAGTGTCCCTGAGTCACCGGATGTGATAGAGGAGCGGAAGCGAAAGCAAGCCAAACTGCGACACATCTTCCGGCGATGCTTCGAACCAACATTTAATCCTGCCTTTCAACTTGGTTGCAGTCAAATCTATGCCCCAAACTCTGATTCGGAAGATGATGCGGGCGCGTGACCGCGTCGCGTCGCGTATTTCGTTCGGACACCTTCAAGCAAAAATCGAAAACACACTCACACGACACGCGCTATCGTTATGATTTTTTACAATCTCGTCCGTTTTTGTTTTCTCTTTATTGTCCTTTTCGTACTGTTCTAGATTGAGCGATGTCGCGCGATAAATAAATAAATTACCTTAAAACTCCTAGTCAGTTGTTTTTCTGGGTTTTTGCTACTCCGTCCGCGTCGGCTGTTGTTTGCGATGGTTCTATATCCTGGCATGTGGCAGTGCTGCCGGTCTTCCTTGCATTACGCAGGGATTGATGACGATGGTAGCATTTGCACAGCGCTGGCACACATGCCCGGGCAAGTCAACGTTTTTGTTTTTCTTTCTTTCTCTACATTTCCTGCTCTTGGGTTCTCTGCTTTCGCTTAAGCTTCCACCTCCTTCAACGAGGTGGACACGGACATTAAGGTTTCGCATCGGAGTTTGTTGGATTTGCTGTCGCGGTTAAACGTAGATCGCGCCGGGCCTGATGGGTCTCCGGGAGGGAGGAGAGGAAGAAGAGCGAAGGGAGTTGTGGCTGGGAAGAGGATCGGTACACGATCGTGGACCGTGAGCGCACCCTTTACAGTTTGGTTTTGCTTTTCTCTTTCTGGCCCCATTTCTATGCTAGAGTGTGTGGGGGGCCTTTCCTCCCATCCCTCCCCTCGCACCCGCAGTGATGTTGCCCCGCGCGTTCACCTCATCCACGACCTCAGTCATCTTTGAGTTTGTTTACGTGTGTAAGTGTGTGTGTGTGTGTTAACGCGTGTGTACGTGTGTAAGTGTGTCGTTCTTCCTTGGCTTGATTGACGATTGCGTCGTCCGGTAAGGATTGGAGGAGAGGGAGGGTTGGGGGGTTAGAGTGGTGGAGAGGGAGGGAGGACACATGGGCAGGTGTGTGGGACCGTCACCATGGGCCACCGTCCACTCACACTCACACGTCCGACTCGGCAATGTCCTCCACGGCGCTCTCGTCGATCAGCTCGTCGCTGTCGTCGTCGTCATCGTCGTCATCGTCGTCTTCCGCGTCGTCGTCCGCGGCAACACCGCCCGTCGTCTGCTGGTCCTCCTTCTGGCCGGTCGTGGCAGCTGCGGCGGCGGCAACGGGCGCCTCCTCGCTATCATCGTCATCGTCGTCATCGTCGTCGTCATCGTCATCGTCCCCGACCAGGGCGGACAGGTAGTCGTCATCGTCTCCGGTCGCCGGTTTCTTCTCCGGTTTCGTCACGGTTACGGGCTGAGCTGGAGCGTTCGCAACAACGTCAACTTTATTGTTATTCGTGTTTTGAGTTTGTACCTTTTCTGGCGAGTCCTCCTCGTACTCCTCCTCCTCCTCGTCCTCCTCGACCGCCGGCTCGGTTGCGCTGTCGCCCGCGCCCTGGTTGGCGAGCGTTTCAGCAATCTTGTTCACCTCGCTGTTCACATCGAGCTCCTCGGCCGGTTTCTTCACCGCGCTGTCGACCTCGTTCTGGGCGGCGGCCGCATCGGCCAGATCAAGAAGGGCCTGCGTGTTCTGGGCGGTGACCTTCTTCTTCGTCTTCTTGGCGGCGGCCGGAGCGGCAGCGGCAACCTGTGCCACCGGTTCGGCGGCGGCTTGAGCGACGGGCTGGGCGACGGCGGCAGCGGCCTGGACGGCGGGCTGTACGGCGGCAACGGGCGTATCATCATCGTCATCATCATCATCGTCGTCGTCGTCATCGTCGTCATCGTCGTCGAACGCGCCTAGTAGGTCATCACCAAAAAAAGACAGCGCATCATCATCCTCATCATCGTCGTCATCGTCGTCGTCGTCCTCAGCAGCCGCCGCAGCCGCCGGTGCCACCTGGTTGGCCGTCTGCTTCTGTTGGTCTACAACCGCCGCCGGGGCCACTGGTGCCGCTACCTCATCATCATCGTCATCATCATCATCGTCGTCATCGTCGTCGATCTCATCCTCGACCGATCCTGTTCGTACGTGCAAAACGACATTAGAGGAAGCGTTCTTCATCCAAACCATAATCCCTCATCCGCCAGTGCGCTTACCGATGATATCCTCCTCATCATCGTCATCGTCGTCCGCATCGTCATCATCGTCCTCAGCCGATTCGTCGTCGTCGCCGAGATCGAACTCGTCGGAATCATCATCGTCGTCGTCATCGTCGTCACCACCGGCAGCCGGGACTACGGGAGCAACTGGGACGCCATCTACCGGTGATGCAGCGGCAGCTAGATCTTCCGCTGCCTGTCGCGAGATGAGCGTTCCTTTGTGTGCATTTCGTCCCTCTGGAAAGCAACAAAACGACGATGAATAGAGACAGTTAGTACGTTAAGTCACAACGAATCGTCAACCGAAAGCACTTACCATCCTTGACCGGTTTGGAGGCGGCAAATGCGATAATGATCAGAATTAGTAATAGCTCCAACAGGAATGTGACTTTCATTTTTAAATGTTCTGCAAAGAAGCGAGAGAAAATAACAGAATGAAGATGATTGGTGTTAGTGTTGATGCTTAGCAACGGACTACTTTTGGGTGGACTACTTGGTTGGTGTTGTTGCTACTGCTGCTACTTCTTGCGTGAACGCAAGGCTGAACTCGATTCCGCAAACTTTCTTTTGCGTGAAAAGCCACAAACGGTGTTTCTGGGTAAGCGCGCACTGACTACAACCGTAGAGAGCTATAGCTGGCGGTATGCTAATTATTCATTCATCATAAACCCCCCCCCCCCACC
>KZ061597.1:237127-273199 GCA_002091835.1 Anopheles maculatus
ACTCTCCCTCCCGACAATCTCTCTTTCTCCACCAGCAAACCGTTCCGTACCGTCTCTTGGCAGTGGGAGAAAGATTGCGTTCGATGGTCCCTTCTCCTTGACCGTGGATCAGTGAGTGTGTGCGCGTGTGTGTGGTCAGCGGTCCGCTCGATGAGGTTAGGTTGAAAGGTTCAACGACCGTCAACGAGCGTCATCATTAATCGACTGAATGTTGTTGTTTTTTTTTTCCTCCTACCGAAGACGAGATTTTCTCTTCAGCTACAAGCACCAGCAGAGCAGGTTGGTTGCTGAAAGTGAACTTTCTTTTTCACCGTTTTCGACCAGAAAGAAAAGAATGTTTTCTTGTCTATAGCTCCGTTGATCCGGTAGCGTCCTTTCTCCTGCTCGCTGCCGAAATGTGGGTGAGAATCACAAAACCACAAACCTGTTTCTGCGCCTTTGATTGGCTCCATAAATGCGATTCGTTCTGTTATTGGAACGTTTTACACAAAGCCTTCTCTCGTGCCAGGTAGGAAATCTGAATAAAATATTGACATCCATTATGTTGTTCTCAAACGGATTGGCAGTGGAGAGCTCTCCTTCAAGTAGAGTCTCTTCTTTCGACGATCGCTTTGAGCACGCATTAGCTAGTTTATATGGGTTGGTCAACTTGGACATCCAATTCAACCTGTGGCGATAAAAGCATTTGAAGAAATGGAAAGTTCAAACAGGTTACCGTGATTATAGTTCAATCAACTTTCTCCATCCACCAGCAACGGAACCGAAATGTTCGAGACCTTGTGCGTGTGGTCAAAGCCCCAGCCGAAATACAAAACGCATAAAACAAGATTATCAAAATCGAAGCAAACCTAATCCAACCGGTCGGTGGCCGATGCCTTCATAAAAGCGTTGCGTCCTCCTTCCCGAAACATCTTTTCTCAAGCACAATCGAGCAACTTTCTCGTCGGCTGTTTTTTTCTTCCAACGTTTTTTCTTGCCTCTCTTTCAATCTCGATCCAACAAAAACAACCTCCTCCTCCAGATGATGATCTTGAGCTGATCGTGCAAGCAGAAATCAAAGGAGGATACGAAATTGAAGATACGCTTGAAAGCTAGAAACTCATCACCAATAGCAACCCAGTCGAGAGCTTAAAGGATCGCGTCCGAGTCCGATCAATCGCTCGCAGAAGGAACAGTTGTTGCCGCTCTTAGGAATGGCCTACTTCGATCGCTGCTGCCGTACGGGAGGAAGCCTCATCTCCATATTTAAATTTGCCCCCAGCGCGCTCACAAACGCGCCTAATTGGAAGCCCGGCCCGGTTCGGAGGAAAGTATGCTAATCGCTTCAATTGCCTGTGATTAGGCCTGCTGGAAAAGGCCCGGCGAAGCGGACATGCGATCTAATTTGAAGCCGTGAAGCTCCACCAGGATCGAGGTTAATACTATTCGCCAACATTATCAACAAACAACCTTGAGCGGTTATTTATTGTTGAACATGAATATTAGCTTCAGGAGATTTATGCTAATTGATTTCCCAAAAAATTATCTTTAGCGATTAAAATACGCCCAAAACAAGCAGGCTTCCCTCAGGCGAAACAAACGAAGGACTTCGACGGTCAGCGGGCAAGCGACGAACCCCGCCTTATCAGCGATTACTCGGGATTTTCACTTTTTACGAATCTCGTACCTCGACTGATGAAGGTACGGGCCGTGAACGGATCTTAAGGCAAGTGTGCACGTACGCGTGTCTCTGTGTGTGTGCGCGTATATTTTCTTAAATAAAAGCACACACGCACGTAGGTGCGGTTTCTCTTTCGGAGGGAGATGAGCTCATTGAAAAGGCTCACGCGCGCCCGCGCGCTCGTCCCATCCATTCGAAATGAAAGTGATAAAAGAAAAGAGAAAGTTTGGCTGCTGCCTGCTCGTCATACGAGCCAGTTTAATGGTTCAATGGTGATCAGGTGAGGCGCGTGTGTGTGTGTATGTGCTGGGAAGGTGGTGCTTGGAATGTGTCCGTGTTCCTGCTCAAAACAAACACAAGATGGATAAGCGTTGATGAACCAATTGATTGCTTCATCTGCGGGAAAAGAAAATTGTGTGAAACATTGTGACCACGAGATCATGATCTTCACAGTGCGATGAATGCAAGCAACAAATGAGGTTGATTGATAATATAATTTTACCTGCAATTCAAACCATAGTTAGATACATCTTAAGCGATTGCTTTCAATCAATATGAAGATATTTGATAAGAGCTCTCTCTCTCTATACCCCAAATAAATTCATCGAAACTGTCTCTATGAGTAGATTTAACAAAGAGTATTTTTAAAATAAAAAAACTGGAGAAAAAAAACCCCTACTTAACTTAATTCCAGTGACATTCTGGCGAAATTTCTCACTTCACAGCAGTCCAAAATGTTTTGATCGCTCGTTTCCTTGGGCAAGTCAAAAAAGCCGATCTCTACGATTTCCGACAAACTTAACGATAAGGGAGAGAGGAAGCTAGTTGGACGGAGCCAACGGAGTCCAACCGGATAGGAATTTCTAGGTCAAAAGCAGCATAATAATTAATATTGGTTCTTTCCTCAATTTGGAACCGTTATCTGTTCGATATACGCAAGCCGCCGCAATCGTCTGGACCGGCAAACCCCCGTACAGGAAGTGGGTCTGTGGGGAGCATGAATTTGCATTCGATCGAAACCTCCTCTTCCTCTTCCTCTCCTCCTTCCCCTCCTCCTCCAACGCTACCCTCTGCCAGCCCTCCTCACTCTCACACAAATGCACACGAAAACACACAATCCTCCAATTCCGATCCGAATTCGAATCCGAAAAACTCTTTCCGCCCAACAATGGTACTGCGGCAGCCGAAGAAGAAGCGGTGGTCCATCCACGAAGGAAGTCAATCAATAAGAAAGATACCAGCGCCTCTCTTTCGATCGTTCGCTTCGAAAAACTTTCAACAAGTTCAACGGCAACAAGAAAAAAACGCACAACACCACAGCACAGCCAGCCGAAAATTATAGTACGGAGTGGTCCAAAAGGGCTTCACGCTGACCGGGATGGGTGGAGTGAAATCCGGAAAACCGGGTCATAAAAGAAGTGGGACCCACACACTCACACTCCTGCACCACCTTTTCTTCTGTTTTTGGGAGGTTGGTCGTCCAGCTTTTTCCCGTCTTTTTTTTTTGTAAGGGGCACAACGTTCATTGTGTTCGGGATTCGGCGATTCGAGTCCGCAGTCTGGGAAGCCTTCGAACTGTACCATCGGTTGGTTTGCACTTTCAATCCCGGATGCTGTGCCTTGCTGGCCGAGGATCAATGCTTCTTGTCACTTATCGTCTTGATTCATCATCAGCAATCAGCAATTATTAGTCCAGAGGTTCTGGTTTGGAATTAAATCCTCAAACTTGTTCCAGACGGTACAGGCAGCGTTTGCCAACGATATTCCACACTTT
Source organism: Anopheles maculatus (assembly GCA_002091835.1). Taxonomy (NCBI): domain Eukaryota; kingdom Metazoa; phylum Arthropoda; class Insecta; order Diptera; family Culicidae; genus Anopheles; species Anopheles maculatus. The sequence continues at coordinate 240,562 of KZ061597.1, forward strand.
CCACACAACATTATAACGCTTGTTTCTTGGGTCAACATTGATTCTCGCCTACAGAGATCCTCCCTTTGGCGCTGTGCGCCATCTTGCGGACGATAGCTAATTATCACCTGCCGTTCTTCCGAATTGCGTCGCTTCTGCCACTGGTTAAAGAAGTTTAGCGATCTTGTGTCCACGCAGCACGCAACAAAACAGGTAGCAACAACAGCTTACGAACGTAACGGGCTGGACAGGATTACTCACTTCGGGGTTGGGAACAGGGAAACAACTAACTAAGACGGCAGAGTTATACCAGCTGAACCAACCGCCCGGGGCTACAGCAATATGCTCTAACAACACTAAAACAATAAACCGCAACGAACTCTGATGCTTCCTTTTTGCTATATGTCACTAACTAACGCACCAGAGCTTGAACCAGACTACTGCAGGGGCGTAGACACACTACTTTCTTCCACCGTGTACACCTCGATACTGACTGAACTGTTTCTACTTCTCAAACTCTTAATGAAAACTTTTTTCCACCGGCCGCCACGGACCCGAACCTAACCTGCTGCTGCTGCTGCGGGCGCGCGCGAGCCGATCTTCGCGAGAGAGATCGCGCGCACCACCGATCTCCCACCCGTACTTTCATTCCCAGTCTCACAAGGGGGGAGTCGACGCTTTCACGCGATCGCGCTGAAGCAAGAGCGCGCATCAGGCTGAAGACGATGTGAAGAAGCGAAAGGGTGGGCTGGTTTTGTGTCGAGCCGACGACCAAGACCACGACGCATCTGATGGGTTGCCTCCCTTCTGTTCAGCGATGCCGAAACGATGTTACTCGTTCCGTTTGGGGGGACTGGAAAAAGGGAAACGAGGACGGAAAGGAGAAGGTGAGACGTTTTGGAACCGGGTCGGTATGGGGGGGGGCGTGAGGAGGGCAGATATGGGGAAGCTAAAGAAGAGAGAAAAAAGTGTTACAAATATGTATCCAATGTGCCGTTGATTCGTCGATTCGTGCTGTTTCGCTTCTTCCACTGTACAACTGTCCCGTGACTTCCTTCGTTCGTCCGTTCGTTCGTTCTTTCACTCTTTCTTTTCACGTTTGCTTCACCTTGTCCACCCCTTCTTCGTTTGTTGCTTCCTTTCCTGTGTCTCTTTTCGCTGCTTCGCGTCTAACAATTTTCCTATCTTCGTTTTTGGAGTCGCTCTCGTTATTATCAGCGGGTGTGCGTGCGTGCTTGTGTGCGTACGTGTGTGTGTGTATACGGTCCCTCTCACGAGCATACAGCAGCCCGAGAGGAACTGGCACATTTCACCACCCCTCCCCACCTTACCCCTTTTTTCCCCACCCTCACAGGCCCATCGAAACGATCATCGAACCCGATCGGGATGTGGAGCCAACACACGCGCACCCATGCCTGCCTAGACCCTGTCCGTTTTCCGCTTTTCCATGGACGCTTTTCTTGTGCTTGAGCGGAGAGCCGGGAGTGGCTGAAGCTCCACTTGAGATTTCTTAATAAGCGCTACGTCGCACCTCCTTCTCCCCTCCTGCTTAGCTTCTCGCAACTCCACCGATTGAATCGTTCGTTCGTTCGTAATTTCTTTAAAAGCTCTACCCTCTACCCGCAATCGCCGGGAAGCGTCGTGGGTCAAGGTGTCGGGTGTATTTTTTTTAGCAAGGCGAACCATTTCTTTTTATTTTCACCATTTTTGTGGCATCAAGCATGAAGATCTGGATTTCGATTAGGATGCGTTGTGGATATGCACAACTAGCCCGCAGTGTCCACACGCCACCGATAAGAGACGATTATACAAATTGTGGCGAATGGTAAAATTGGTTAATGTGTCTGCAATAAATTCTTCATCATTGGCTACAATCTCAAGAGGGCTTGGCCTGTTACAACTGGTTTGCTGGACTTAGTTGCGTACGCAGAAATGGTCCGGATGGGATACGATTCTATGGTCCTACCGTGTGAATAGCCCTTTGGAATTATCTTTACCTAGTTTTTCACATCTAACACTATTACCTTTGAATAATAGGGAAATATTACCCTGTAAGAGGTACCAAAAACCGTCACCGATACCCGTCTTTTAATCTTAAAGACCTGTACACAGCGTACCTGGGTTATAAAAATGATAATGCATTGGAGGTAATTTTATTCCAACAAGATACACAAAATACTGCCTAAATTTGTAAGAAACAGGTAAATAATTCAAAGGATAATGAAGGCTTTATAAAGAATGGATCATCGTGGGTGTGTTTGTCAGTGTGTAACGATAACTCGTCCAGAACGGAACACACGATACAGATTATTTAAGCTAGACTTCATTAATCGCTAATATTAGCATTATCGTTAAGTATTACCATACAAACATGGTTCAGTTTCAACAGTATTGGACGGAGAGTTCCTTCGATAGCTGCGACTCAGAAGATGTCCCAATTCGCCATTCAATTCCTGGATCACTCTTCATCGTTTCATCGTTCGCCCTGATCGTCCTGTCCCAAGTTTTTGAGCAGACTAACTAGCCGTTAGTAGCAGCAAGCATTACAAAAAGCGAGTAAAACGAATGAAAATTACCGAAATAAACTCTACGTGCACCTTACGATTGCCGAAACAAAAATAGATCTTCTCATTAGTATGCCTTTACACTACACCGCCGAATACTGTTACCACATTCATCGTAACTGTTTTATCGACCTGGTAATGAGCTAACAAATTGCCACCTTCCAATTTTCACCAAAAAACAAAACTCCTTTCTCGTAGGAAACAGTAAGCGAGCATTAGCAACTTTTCTTACGCCGTTGCCTCGTACAACGCTGCAGGCGAAGTGCGGATTGTCGTCGAAGCAGAAAATAATCAGTGCGGAAAATCTGCAACTCACTAAACGGAAGGCTTCCGAGTGTGAAGAAGAGCAACAAATCGAAAAGTGCGCTATGGAAGAAATGCACCTTTAAAGTTAAAAACAAAACAAAAAATATAGATTCCATATGTCGTGTGTCCCGTTTCCCGGACTTGGAAGATCTCAATTATTTGTCATTTTGTGGCGTCCTACCTTTTTTTTCGCTCAATGGAATGCGAATTCCAGATTCCAGACAGCGAATACTATCAAGAAGACGACACACTGTCCCTTTTCTTTTTGGAAACAAAACAAAAAACAAATAAAGCCTCCAACACCGGCCGCGACAAGTAAATATTGAAAGCTAACCAACCAATTCGTTGACAATATAACCATCCAAGACGCCAAGCTCGTTCAAAAGCGCAATGACAGATCGGTGGACCCGCGCGAATGGACCACTGCGCCTCGCCGCTCTCATCGCTGTCTCTCCTTGGCCGCAAACAACTCATTACCATAATTCGATTCCGAGATTCCAATGCCGTTACTTTCCAACTCACATCCGCCATCGCGGCCACACGGGACGCGATTCACCAGGTCACGGAGGGGTTTCCAACATCCTCGTATTACTCATCCACGCACGCGTTCCGCTACCTGCAGCCGGCAGCCATTGGGAGCCCACCGCCAGGGTTAAGCCACCCGGAGGCTGCAACGGAATATACGGTATTCCGTGCCGGATAATCCCACAATATCCTGGTGCAAACGTCGCTGCCGGGTTTTTTTGCCACGTGCACACGGATGCATCCCCATTTCTCGCACATTGGATAAAGGTCGATAATCAGTCGGCGATTATTTAACTACGTCAGGCAGGCCCCACATAATTGTGCCTTAATTTCTCGACGTCTTTTATCAAGGTCCCCCCGCCGGCGAAGACGGTGCACGGATGGGGTGGCCCGCGGACGATACCGTTGCCGTGGTGGATCCAGTTGATTCGACTCGGTTTCCTCTCGCGAGCTGGCACGCGAACCGGATCCGGCTGGAAGGTGCTACAGATAACATTAACACACTTTGGTTCGGATGAATAATTAAATTTTCTCTCTGGCCGAATGAGCCTTCCGCTCATTCCACTCCCTCCAAAATGGGCCCCATCGAACCGGGCGATCGCATCTTGCCTTGCTTAATCTCAGATTTTCAACAACAATTTCACCATAGTGCGTCGTCGAAACTCCTCAGTGTCAAGGCAGGTAGGAGGAACCCAACACAACGCGGTGGTCACTGACACCACGGCACAGAAAGTTAAGCGGGTCTGACACCACAGCACACGGAGCCCCCAAAATGGACACGCAAAATCGGCACGACCAGTGGGAAAAGTACATGAAAATAAAAGTGTTTTCCTGTCGCTTGTCCACCTGGTCGTACGGCTGCGCCCCCCAAAAACCTCAGGTCTCGATCAGTTCCGGATGGAATGGATCGCGTGAAAATGGCTTACCGTCATTACCCGTCATCAGCACGCTTGACACGTGCTCGGGCAACGATAGAAAGGGACCCACCTGCACAGGCGCGGAGCGGGGCGTGAGACCTCAAGTGCGAGCTCCCAAGTGCCCAAACACCGAAAAGTGTTCGGACGCAGAGAAAGTGTTGCATATTTACATTCACAAAGGCACGACCTCATCATCATCATCATCCTCCCTTTTCCGATGGAATCGATTGTTGTCAGACCCATGCTTGCGACCCATGGAATTCCTTCGGTGCGGTAGATTTGGAGGTATTGATGTGAAGATCTTTATCATCCCGTACCGAATTTTCGCTGTCCTACTCACACCCGACAAGCATCATCCACCGATTCGTTCGTTCGCTTTTCACCGTGACCTCCAGCATTGGCCTTTTCAATTCGACACTCAAACCGGTCCAGAAAGCACACATTGTTTCGATCTTCGAGCTGCGGAGTGGAACACTTTAACATTATGATCAAGCTAATGACCACCGAACCGGCAAGCCTTCTTGGTTGGGCATATGTCTACGATTCTTAAATTTCTTTATCCAAGGATTGCAACTATCTAAGCATCAGTACCACCCAGGACAGAGAATCGAAAACGCTCCACACAACGTCCAAGTTCCGGTTTCGAAGACTTTTGGCGTCAAGTCAAATCTCGATCGTTATTGGATGGGCGGCACATGGGCCACCAGCTTGTTGTTTGCTTACCTGTCTGTGTGCCTGTGTGCAGACAGAAAGTATAATGTGTGAAAAGTTTCACTTTCCTCTCGTGGTGTGTCGTGATCTGGTGAAGGGCAGCAGGTTCGTCTCTTTTCTTCGACTTTCGAGAGACTTTGCCACTTCGCGGACCAACCAATTTATGCAAGCTACCGAAAACTATTATCCAACGATGCAACGATGCTGTGCATCCAGAAGGGTGGCATCATCATGGCGAACAATGTGGTACGATCGTCTAGCAGGGCGTGTTTGTGTGTCTGTCTGTTTTGTTCTACGCTGCTGGGTGGATTGAATTATTGGTTATGCAAACGACGGCATGACGTAAGCTATGCTCTCGCGGAGAGGTACGCTTGAGGTTGAGAATTAGGAACAAATGTGTTCCGCTTTCTCTTGCATCCTCCCAAGCTGCTTATGACAATCGATCTTATCCGATCCTTCGAATGTTCTTCGCAACCTACTACTATTGCTGACACTGTTGAGTCGCTTTCCTGTTATCACTAGAAATTCCATACCATGCCCCATGACGCAGCGAAATAGCAAAACCGATACAACAACTCCAATTCCGATACGAAAAAAGCACAGGAAGTTTCATTAGAAAGTCATAAATTGTGTTTCACTTCACCAGACCGCGCCACCCACTTTCGACACATTGCGCACCGTTTGGTGAGCAACAACACCTCGGAGGAAGCGATGGGAAGTGGTGGAACCCGAAAACGACGTTCCGAATATAATCTGCGCTTCTTCGTGCGTGCGCCCGTGTGGCCCCATACCGCTTTTGGGTGTGATAGCGATAGCGTTTCGGTCCACACCACAGTACATTGACTCGCTCGGAATCACGCCGTTGATACGTGGTACGTTTGCGAATAATCCGTCCACCCGTGCGACCAGCGTGAAAATCTTGTCCCTGCCCAGTGCTGTCTATTTTCTCCCCTAATTGTACGATCGATGCTCCGCTGCGGAAAGCATACCAAGTGTCATGATGGGCAGGGTGTGGTATTGCACGCTTGTGATTCGGGTTTTTGCTGCGTTTACAGTCTTTGTTCCTCTTTTTCCAATTGCGACCGCCTAGGTGGGTGGATGGCAGAAACTTATTTTGCACACATGCACCTACACACACACACACATGCAGCTCGGGGGCCGCTGGTTTGGCGTGAAAATGAAGAAAACATAAACATAGGCAGTAAATTCCACCACCGCACAGAAAACATCATTTGTTTCCACCTGTTTGCTTTTGCCTAGGCTGCCTGACCTGCTTCAATGGCGCGAGGCGTGATGCATGGTCAATTTCTCTGTCGACGGTGATTTCTTTTTTACTCCCCGCCGCACACCAATGGCACTGGGCCGATGGCTAACGGGGCGGGCTGGCTGGATGAAGATATACACTCGTGCTGATTGCACGCAGTACAGTTTTGTATTTTCATACCAGCTTTTGATCGCGCTGTGCCGTTTTTTTCTTCTTCTTCTTACCAATCCTTCCAAAACGGCCCAATCATTCCGTTTGCGAAGCGGCACTTGTACATTTTTTTTCTTCCAATTCGCATCTGCATCATCGAAAACTAATGCTTACTAAGAAACAACCCTTCATAGATACTTTCTTTCAACTTTGCGCTTACTAGAGGACGTTTTTTTTTGCTGTTGTTGCTCCTTCTGCTCTTCTTTTATATCGATTGTTCAGGGTTCGAGCTATATGTTAATATTTGGTACAAAATTAAATGTAAGGATGTCGTGCAGTTTGCTCTGCATCTGGTGCGTGTTGTCGTTCATCTTTTTTACCGACGTGGTCGTATTTTGGAGCACCATCTAAAACATACAAATTCAGCAACTCCCCAATACAATCGCTCTCGGAGGCGGAGAAATAAACAAAAAACGAAACAAAATAAACGCACTTACCTGCGATTTCATGAGAAAGTTGTCCGTTTCATTGAGCTGCTTCGAGACGGATATCACCGTGTTGTGGATAAATTCGTTCAACAGCGATATGCATCTTTCATCTGGAATCGAAACAAGCCACTAATTAACAGATTGCTCCGGGGCCGGCCCAATGTTTTTTACGAATTTCCCCCAGCCTTACTCATCGCGCGCCGCACATGCAATCGTTGCATCTCCTCATCCGAAACCACTGTTGGCGGTGGTGTTGACGTCGATGATTCAACCGCTTCGCGGGCGAATGTAAACGATGGTGGTGCCGCCGTACCGGATGACGATAAATGGGGAATACCTTTTTCGATCGATATTACCTGCAGCACACATAGGCGGTGAACATTTTAATCTCCCACGGCACTTTCACTCTCTGCGAAGGGAATGGAATTTAAAGAATTACCTCAGTCTCATCGTCATCCGTTTCGGAAGCCTCTCCGGCAACAATGTTAGGTGATTTGCACTCCATTTCACAGGGGCACTGATGGTGAATCCTGGTTTTCCGATCGTGCCAGAAGTCGTCGTCTGCTACGATTTGTTTACAAACCGGATGGTTTGTTGACATCCGTTCTGGCGGTTCTGGCAGCTGTCATAGAACGCTGTCAGTGCACGTTCTGGGGGGCGAATATTTTAAACGATACGTTAGTACTAATCGGATTCAATTGTGATCGTTTTTTTCTTTCACAGCCGTGCCGGGAAAATAACCGCCTGGTCAGTACTCTTACACAGTTTATTGCGATGCCTCTATTCCGTTACTAAGAAATATATGCGTCTGCTTAAAGTCACAGTGGTAATAAATATATGTACTAGTATGAAAATGTGTTGTCTTTCTTCACTTTTCATCGTTTGATCGTTTTCATGTGCTTAATACTGCGGAGGCTGATGCGGATATTGCTGACCCATCATGTTATTCTGGTTGGGCATCTGGCGCTGCAACTGAGCCACCAGATTGGGCGTTTGCTGCGTGCTCATGCCCTGTCCTTGATTCTGCATCATACCTTGTGCATTACCTCCTTGTCCCATACCTGTGGTAAAGTGGAAGCGTAAACCGAAATTAACAAACAACACTACAGACATCGAAAATCTCTGCCTCAAACGTACCTGAATGCTGCTGCATTATCAAGCGCATCCGTTGCTGCTGGAACTGTTGCTGGTTCTGCGACATATTACCTCCCGGTTTGCCACCTTGCCGAGGGTACGGTGGAACTGCGCCCGGATTCACACCCATATTGCCCATCGTTACGTTCGGTGCATGCTGCCCGTACTGACCCCGACCGGCCGCCATTGCTGCTGCACGTTGTTGCGCCAGGAACTCGGCCTGGGTATTGCGCTGCTGTTGGGCCATCTGATTGAAGTTACCCATCATACCGCCACCCTGCCCACCCTGCTGTCCCATACCCTGATTGCCGTAGTTGGGATAGTTCTGGTTGACGTTCTGGTACGGTACGTTTTGTCCCTGGAACATGCCACCCTGCATATTGCCCGATTGTTGCATATTCTGCATGCCCATGCCAGGGTTACCCATGGCCGGATTTCCCATCCCGCTCGCATTCGCCGCCCATACCACCCTGTCCGCCACCCATCGGTGCTCCATTACCGATTCCTGCGCTGCCCATCCCAGCACTGACCATTCCGCCCGAAGTAACCATTCCACTGCCACTACCCCCCATGCCTGTCGCACTTCCACCCATACCACTGTTTCCGGCCATTCCGCCAGCTCCACTTCCGATGCCACCACCACTGCCCATACCCTGTCCAACCAGCGTCGGGTTTTGCTGGGGGTTCATCATGCTCGTTTGAATCATACTGCCACCGGACTGTCCCATAATCGAGCCCCCGGTAGTGCCCATCATGGCCGGAGTATTTTGATTCATTATTCCACCGGTCGTTTGTTGACCCTGCGTTGCCTGCTGGGCTCCCATCATGCCACCCGCATTCATACCCTGAGCGCCCATCACCGCAGCACCACCGGTTGCTCCAATGCCTGCATTTCCACCAGCCATGGCCGGATTCATCGGACCCATACCCGCCTGTGCACCGACAATCGGATTTCCCGGCATACCGGCCCGTATCGGACCACGCATAAACTGTTGCTGGGGATTACGCTGTGGCTGTTGTTGTTGTTGCTGCTGCTGCTGCTGCTGCTGCATGAAACTGCCCGGATGACCAGAATTGATGGGCTGCTTTGAACGCAGCATGATCGAGAGGGCCTGCTTTGAGTTTGTGTTTAACTGGGGCCGATCGAAGCGATTCACTGGAAGGAGTGGGTTAAGTTTAGTAAAACTTTCTACAGTAGCACACACCGTTCATACTTACTCGTTGCTTGGCCCATGCCGGAATAGAACATTTGTTGCTGTTGCAGCTGCTGCTGCGTTTGAGGACCTTGCTGCGATCCTTGCTGTGGTCCTTGCTGAGGTCCTTGCTGTTGCGCTGCCTGCTGAGCTTGTTGTGGCGTTTGTTGTTGCTGTTGCTGCTGCTGTTGTGCTTGTGGCTGAGGTTGTTGTTGCTGTTGTTGTTGCTGCTGTTGCTGCTGCTGTTGTTGCTGCTGTTGCTGTTGGTGCTGTTGCTGCATGGAACCGTACCCTCCCCACTGCTGATTGCCTCCTTGCTGTTGGGCCAACTGTGCCATGGGATTTACGTTGCCAACGAAGCCCATATTTGGATTGCCTTGAGGTTGCTGTTGTTGCTGCTGCTGTTGAGCTTGCTGCTGTTGAGCTTGCTGCGCTTGTTGCGCTTGCTGAGGTTGTTGTTGCTGTGGAGGCTGTTGCTGTTGTTGCTGCTGCTGCTGCTGCTGCTGCTGTTGACTCAGCATTCCACCGGCCATTCCGGGGCCGAGTCCACCCATTCCCGCCTGCATTCCCCCAATGTTTGCTTGTCCGACCAGTTGGCCCGGGTTGGCTTGGCCGTACTGTTGTTGCATATGCTGTTGGTTCATCGAGTTCATTGGTCCACCCATTTGCATGGATCCCATGGTGTTGCTTTGCATCTGCTGCAGCGTTTGCTGCGGTGTCATGGCAACCTGTTGTTGCTGTGGTTGTTGCGATCCAAGCTGCTGCTGCTGCTGCTGCTGCTGCTGTTGTTGCAGTGCTGATTGCTGTTGCTGAGGAATGTTGGGTTGCTGTTGCTGCTGCTGCATCATCATCTGATTCTGCTGTTGTTGTTGTTGTAGCTGCTGTTGTTGTTGCAGTTGCTGAAGTTGCTGCTGTTGCTGTTGCTGCAGATGCTGCTGTTGCTGTGCCTGTTGCTGTTGCAGGTGTAGCTGTTGCTGCTGCTGTTGCTGCAAGTGTTGCTGTTGTTGTAGCGTTTGCTGTTGCATCTGTTGCTGTTGCTGTTGTTGCTGCTGTTGCATTTGCTGCATTTGCTGAGGCCCTGCAGCCGCTTGCGGTACGATCGCCGGCATAATCGGTTGTTGCGGTTGGCTTTGTTGCACTTGGGCGGCTGGCGTAGCTTTCGGTTTTCGTTTGCGAGTCGTTTTGCTCTTCTTCGAGCCCGTACTTGGCGCCGGCGATTGGTCCGATGAAGGAGTGTCGGCCTTCATATCGTCCTTCAGCTTGTCGGGCAATGGATCCACTTCCTCGGGAGGCAAAGGGAGCGGTTCGTAGTAGTAACTGCTCGGCTTGAACAGGCTGTGCGTGTGGTACTTTAGCAAACGATGTGTTTCTTCGTACGCTAAGGGCTTACGTTCGATTTTTACCGCTCCAAACCACGCCCAGGACAGGGGTGCGGGATTTTTGTGGCCTTCCAAGAGATCCCACACGCTCACACGCTGCTTGTCGCCTAGCCGAAGACCCTGCAAGAAAGGATACGGGAACAGAGCGTTATGGCCGATGCTAACAGAGCGGATCAACAAAAGTGCAATACTTACGTTCTTCTTTTCGATACTGTCAATAGCTATTTTATTGCCTTTGGCATCGGTGGACGAACCGGCCGAATCGCACGTGAGAACCTCGCACGTTTGCTTCGCCAGTGGCAACAACTGACGAACGTATTTGATCGAGGGACCGTTCTTGTCACCAAGCTCCTTGCGCAGTTTCTTCATGAGATTGGTGTACAATTTCTTGTTTTCATCGCGCTCCGTCTGGCTGTCGCTGACAAGCGTTGAATGTATCAGTGTTGCCAGCATGTCGAGTGTGGTAGTAAATAGTTCTCTGTCGGAAGAACAATTATCAATTAGAAGCTCCGAGGCTCTCCCATTCCATCAAACATATACTTACGAGTTGTTGCTCAAATCAATCACACCCTGACTGATGAGTTGAGCAAACAGAATCGCCCAGTCGGTTGTAGAGGTGGCATTTTTCATAATTGCATCAAACAGTCCTCCTACAAGCGAGTAGCGCAATTGCAGCGCATCAAGCATCTTTTCAAACCCGCAAGGATCTTCAATACCTCCAATGGTTTCGAGCTAAAGGCAGAGAGATGACGCAGATTAACCAGAACTCTTGTATAAAAACAAATAAGGATCCCAAAATACCTACACTTTGGTCCCGATTCTGCAGGAATTGTGACAGCTGAGAGTAGAGCGACTGAAGTAAACCCTCCTTCTGTTCGTCCTGTCCCTTCAGACAGGTCAGCACCAATCCAAGAAACGGTTGATGGTTCAACTGCGAGGACTTTTTGCCCCCAAACGTACTACCGTTCGAGCTGACCGAGCTGTTACTGTTCGCTCCATGGTTGTGGCTGTTGTTATTGCTGCTACTGTTACCGCCATTGCCATCTTTGTGCTTGCTAAACATGCTCGTACTTTCCAGTACCTGGCCCGATACTTTTAAAATCCTTCCCTGAACGGCACTCGGCAGCTTCGAAACCAATGGAGCCACCAACCAGGTGGAGGGTTTGATCTTCTCCTGCTTCGCGTCCGGATTGCTCAGCACAAACTCGTTGACGCGAAACACATCGATAGCGGCCCTGGCAACCATGTCCAGCCAGTTGGACAAATCCGGCGAGCTGCAGTTCGTTTGCTTGAACATGAGCTGCAAATCTAGCCAGGAAATGCGCAACGACCATTGTTCCAGATTTTCCAGTATGCGCACAATGATTGCCTTCTGGTCCAGCTCGGCGATTAGGTTGGATTCGTGCTCCGGGTAGCAGATCATGTGCAGCAATCGTTGCGCTTGCTTCGCTGTCAGCAAATTATCGATCAGCATACCGTGCTGGCATAGTTCTTCCGCGTGCTGAAGGCAGCGTTCCAGAACCCATTCCTACACCGTGAGAAAACGAATAAATTTCGATTGCTGGATACAGCAAACATAAATCGTTCGATATCGTTTACCTGGGAGCATATTTGGCGAAGCACATGTTGCGCGAAATCCGACAGACTTGTCGCGTTCTCCTGATTCAGATGGGAATTCTGTTGCCTAAAGGATGCAAAATTACACATACACATACTATTAAGCTTCATATAATAAAGTGTTTTACATATTTTAGCACAAAATAACATAGTGGTGGTGAATGGAAAGGAAAACCCGATAGGTAAGGGATGCTAAAGAACAACAAAGAACAACGGGTAAAAAGTCCAAAGAAATGAAATGAAAACACTAAACAAGACAATTCCCCTTATGCAGCAACGTCCTCAACTACAGTGTGTTCCAAAATAGTAGACCCGTGAGGGATTTTAATTGAATGCCTTCTAAAACGGTGCTGCAAAATACAATTATGTACAAGAAAACGAATGTTTAGGCATTGTTTTTAGTAGGTTTAAACTGTCACTTCGGTATTATTTGATATACCGTACTCCTTTAGTACTCCTTTAGTTAGTTTTGGACAATCACACACTGTAATTGTTTTTTAACGTACATCAAAACCATTCCTGGTAATCATTACCTATTAAATTTTCCGTTTTTTAAACAACATTTCCTATGAAAGACCTTTATTTTGAAACACACTGCGTGAAATGGAATGAACACGCAATGAACTATTCATGAGCTCTGGATGAATAACAACTATCTTCTCCTTCGCTTCGTGCTTTAGGGCCTTAATATATCTTCTCACGTCGTAGTCCAATTCTTTGTATGAAAAGGTGAGATCAAATCTTCTACAATAGTGACAACAAATGCGGAAAGATGAGGATGAGTAGTGGAAGTAATGCTGTTCACTGAATCATTGCAGCACCATACAACAAACATACAAACCACCGATGAAGGGCGAAGTGCAAAACCTCATGAACAAAGCGACGTGCTTTTGCAAAAGTTTCATTCCCTTTTGCCTTAGTGTACCCCCCATTGCACCCTTTTGTCCCCCTTCTAACCTAAGTAATGACGTGCACGGGAAACCGTTTAAATGATGATCGAAAGCGATGCAACACACATGGAGAGTGTAGCAGTAGCAGTAGGACGTACACAAAACGAAACAAAAATCAAACGAAAACACAAAAAAACAACAACAAATGGTACATAGACAATAATACTAAAGCGTAAACACAACCAAACGAACTCAAACGGCAAACCATTCGCACACCTGCTAGAGTATAATCGAGCGGAGGCGGTTGGAGAGAGTTCCCCCAGTTCGATCATCCTAAATCAGGAACCAAGAAAAATAAGAAAAAATATCGATTGAAAACAATAGTCAACAAAGTCAAACTGAATACGGAAAACGGGAAACCAATAACGTTATCGACTAACTAATTCATTCTATCGATCTCTCTTTAGGGCACAACAAGCTCAATGTGTCCCACTAGTCAGCGGCGCAAGAATTTAATACAGATGCACTACTTACGAAACGTCCAGCATCGATTCGTCCGGGTTTCCCAGTATGGAAAGATCGCTCGTGCCCAGAATGTGGCTCAAATCGCCCGATCCGGCCATACTCTTCGGTGTGCTGCCCGGATGTACCGGCGTGTTGAGGCCGCTTCGTTTTCCGGTGCCAAATATCGACGATACCTTGTGTGCCGTGGCATCGCCCACCACCAGAATGCCCTTCAGGACGGCCAACACCGGTGCTACGCCAATGTTTTTGTGTGCCGCCGCTAGCAGATGCCGATCGCAGCTCAGCTTGATGTTGTGCGCATTGCCCACCGTGATCGGATTGGGTGAGGTGCTGACGGAGTACAGCCCGGGCTGGGGACATTCGATGGTTTTGAACAGTCGCAGCAGCAGATGGCAGGACAGTCGGGCGCCTGCTTCAATTTCCGGCGTCGTTTCGCCACGTCCTTTGCAGGCTTGCACCAGCGATGGGAGCGCCACGTGCGCAACAAAGTTCTCCAACGAAAAGCAATGTCTCGCCACCAGGATGCTCGTAAACACGGACAGTGCGTTGTGGATGTTGGTGTTCTGGACGTCCACCTGCGTAAGCACGTCCACGTAATAGCCCGCATCACGGTTCGAGCCGCACAATGCAATCAACACACCGAGCCATTCCGTACTGAGCGAATTGCAGCACGCCGTAAGTTCCGCACACATCGCCGCAATGTCGTTCAGACAATCGTTATCAATGTCACGCGTTACTGCTACGACGGCGTTACAAACAAAGCTGTAACGGTTCGAGGCGGATTCGTTCAGCTGTCGCGCCCAACCACTTTCGATCTTCCCTCCACGGCGCGGATTGGTGATGATTTCGATCATAAACTGCGGATTGTACGTGTGTGCGGAAGGAGTCGGCTGTAGCGGGGTGTACAACGCTTGTTTAATCTTCGGGTACGCATTATGGAACGGTTCCTGCTGGGGACGCGATTTCAGAGACGAGCAGGCCGAATAAAGATCGTACAGATAGGCAAGAATGCATCGTTCCGCCGAACTACAATCGCTCGGATTGCTTACGTGCTTCACAATGCGGCACAGCCCTTCAAAGATCGCTGTCGTTTGTTCCTGGGAAAGCAACAGACAGCAATGATACCGTCGCAGGACGCCCACCACATACAGGCTGAGTGAGGTCGTGTAGCTGCGCACCAGCGCCATCGAGCTTTTGCCAATCAGCTGCAACTCCACCTCGGGCAGTTCGCGCAAAATTTGAATACACGTATCGATCAGCCCGTAAATGTTGAATGCCGACTCCATCAGATCGAACAGGAAGGCCACATGCTCCTGCACCGGAAGATAGTTACTGTTGCCAATCGCAAACGCATTCAGCATTTCCTGTACTTGCACCGCACACTGCCAGGTGACGACGTGCTGATCGAAGTACGACATTGCCTGACACTTGTTCGAGGTGGACTCGAAGTTAAACTCGCTGCGCGAATGTTTCTTCACCTTGCCACCTTCGGCCACATCGATGCTGAACTTTTTCGAGAAAAGTTTACAGATTTCCTTCGACATTTTCTTCACCGCGTGCTTCTTTTCGTCTCGCTCTTTGCCCACACCGTACAGTAGGATGTAGCGCTGGTTGCAGTCGTGCTGCGATATGGGATCATCCTGACAGAGTGGGAAGTGCTCAGTGTACAGGAAGTGTCCAGAACCCATTCCTACACCGTGAGAAAACGAATAAATTTCGATTGCTGGATACAGCAAACATAAATCGTTCGATATCGTTTACCTGGGAGCATATTTGGCGAAGCACATGTTGCGCGAAATCCGATAGACTTGTCGCGTTCTCCTGATTCAGATGGGAATTCTGTTGCCTAAAGGATGCAAAATTACACATACACATACTATTAAGCTTCGAATAATAAAGTGTTTTACATATTTTAGCACAAAAGAACATAGTGGTGGTGAATGGAAAGGAAAACCCGATAGGTAAGGGATGCTAAAGAACAACAAAGAACAACGGGTAAAAAGTCCAAAGAAATGAAATGAAAACACTAAACAAGACAATTCCCATTATGCAGCAACGTCCTCAACTACAGTGTGTTCCAAAATAGTAGACCCGTGAGGGATTTTATTAGAATGCCTTCTAAAACGGTGCTGCAAAATATAATTATGTACAAGAAAACGAATTTTTAGGCATTTTTGTAGTAGGCGGCCAATTTCTAAAAATCCTTATGTGCTCCTTTAGTTAGTTTTGGACAATCACACACTGTAATTGTTTTTTTCGCGTACATCAAAACCATACCTGGTAATCATTACCTAGTAAATTTATCGTTTTTTAAACAACATTTCCTGAGAGAGACCTTTATTTTGAAACACACTGCGTGAAATGGAATGAACACGCAATGAACCATTCATGAGCTCTGGATGAATAACAACTGTCTTCTCCTTCGCTTCGTGCCTTAGGGCCTTAGTATATCTGCTCACGTCGTAGTCCAATTCTTTGTATGAAAAGGTGAGATCAAATCTTCTACAATAGTGACAACAAATGCGGAAAGATGAGGATGAGTAGTGGAAGTAATGCTGGTCACGGAATCATTGCAGCACCAAACAACAAACATACAAACCACCGATGAAGGGCGAAGTGCAAAACCTCATGAACAAAGCGACGTGCTTTTGCAAAAGTTTCATTCCCTTTTGCCTTAGTGTACCCCCCATTGCACCCTTTTGTCCCCCTTCTAACCTAAGTAATGACGTGCACGGGAAACCGTTTAAATGATGATCGAAAGCGATGCAACACACATGGAGAGTGTAGCAGTAGCATGGGACGTACACAAAACGAAACAAAAATCAAACGAAAACACAAAAAAACAACAACAAATGGTACATAGGCAATAATACTAAAGCGTAAACACAACCAAACGAACTCAAACGGCAAACCATTCGCACACCTGCTAGAGTATAATCGAGCGGAGGCGGTTGGAGAGAGTTCCCCCAGTTCGATCATCCTAAATCAGGAACCAAGAAAAATAAGAAAAAATATCGATTGAAAACAATAGTCAACAAAGTCAAACTGAATACGGAAAACGGGAAACCAATAACGTTATCGACTAACTAATTCATTCTATCGATCTCTCTTTAGGGCATAACAAGCTCAATGTGTCCCACTAGTCAGTGGCGCAAGAATTTAATACAGATGCACTACTTACGAAACGTCCAGCATCGATTCGTCCGGGTTTCCCAGTATGGAAAGATCGCTCGTGCCCAGAATGTGGCTCAAATCGCCCGATCCGGCCATACTCTTCGGTGTGCTGCCCGGATGTACCGGCGTGTTGAGGCCGCTTCGTTTTCCGGTGCCAAATATCGACGATACCTTGTGTGCCGTGGCATCGCCCACCACCAGAATGCCCTTCAGGACGGCCAACACCGGTGCTACGCCAATGTTTTTGTGTGCCGCCGCTAGCAGATGCCGATCGCAGCTCAGCTTGATGTTGTGCGCATTGCCCACCGTGATCGGATTGGGTGAGGTGCTGACGGAGTACAGCCCGGGCTGGGGACATTCGATGGTTTTGAACAGTCGCAGCAGCAGATGGCAGGACAGTCGGGCGCCTGCTTCAATTTCCGGCGTCGTTTCGCCACGTCCTTTGCAGGCTTGCACCAGCGATGGGAGCGCCACGTGCGCAACAAAGTTCTCCAACGAAAAGCAATGTCTCGCCACCAGGATGCTCGTAAACACGGACAGTGCGTTGTGGATGTTGGTGTTCTGGACGTCCACCTGCGTAAGCACGTCCACGTAATAGCCCGCATCACGGTTCGAGCCGCACAGTGCAATCAACACACCGAGCCATTCCGTACTGAGCGAATTGCAACACGCCGTAAGTTCCGCACACATCGCCGCAATGTCGTTCAGACAATCGTTATCAATGTCACGCGTCACTGCTACGACGGCGTTACAAACAAAGCTGTAACGGTTCGAGGCGGATTCGTTCAGCTGCCTCGCCCAACCACTTTCGATCTTCCCTCCACGGCGCGGATTGGTGATGATTTCGATCATAAACTGCGGATTGTACGTGTGTGCGGAGGGAGTCGGCTGTAGCGGGGTGTACAACGCTTGTTTAATCTTCGGGTACGCATTATGGAACGGTTCCTGCTGGGGACGCGATTTCAGGGACGAGCAGGCCGAATAAAGATCGTACAGATAGGCAAGGATGCATCGTTCAGCCGAACTACAATCGCTCGGATTGCTTACGTGCTTCACAATGCGGCACAGCCCTTCAAAGATCGCTGTCGTTTGTTCCTGGGAAAGCAACAGACAGCAATGATACCGTCGCAGGACGCCCACCACATACAGGCTGAGTGAGGTCGTGTAGCTGCGCACCAGCGCCATCGAGCTTTTGCCAATCAGCTGCAACTCCACCTCGGGCAGTTCGCGCAAAATTTGAATACACGTATCGATCAGCCCGTAAATGTTGAATGCCGACTCCATCAGATCGAACAGGAAGGCCACATGCTCCTGCACCGGAAGATAGTTACTGTTGCCAATCGCAAACGCATTCAGCATTTCCTGCACCTGTACCGCACACTGCCAGGTGACGACGTGCTGATCGAAGTACGACATTGCCTGACACTTGTTCGAGGTGGACTCGAAGTTAAACTCGCTGCGCGAATGTTTCTTCACCTTGCCACCTTCGGCCACATCGATGCTGAACTTTTTCGAGAACAGTTTACAGATTTATTTTCTTCACCGCGTGCTTCTTTTCGTCTCGCTCTTTGCCCACACCGTACAGTAGGATGTAGCGCTGGTTGCAGTCGTGCTGCGATATGGGATCATCCTGACAGAGTGGGAAGTGCTCAGTGTACAGGAAGTGACGACTGGACGACTCCGCCTTACCCAAACCCGTACTGTTAAAGGAGAATAGGAAGGAAAAACGATAGTTCAATATACCGTGGGCAATCTATATGTGTTCGGGCACTTACACAGACGGTGTGGCATGTTCCGGATCCTTCGGACTATCGGGTGCATCCATCGAGTTCTGCTGATCCTCCTTAATGTGCTGCAACAGCTTGTCCAGATCGTCATCCACGTTCGAATCATCCAAATCCTCCAGCTTTGCCTTAAAATCCGTCTGCAACACATCATCTTCCATTCCGCCACCATTGTTGGGCGACGAGCTAGTGGCCGGCTTGTTCGAAATCGGCCCAGTGCCAAGCCCCGCGTTGCAAATCCCATGACTATCAAGCGATAGCATACCACCAGCGCCGGTCAATAGATCTCCACGCGATATCAAGCAACACATGTACGCATCGTGCGAGAACACATCGTGACGGATAAGCTCGCTAAACAGATGTACGCGATTTGTAAACTGAGATTTGTTCTGTGAGCTGCCCGCCTCCTCCAGCCCGGGTGCGTCGTGATCGAGAAAGTTCATCAAAATGTGCTGAAAGACCGGTTGGCCACCATTTAAACCGCTGCCCGAAAGCACCGAATCTTTGTCGTCCGAATTGTTTAGATTGTTGGTGTAGCTATCGTTTTCCAGCGCGTTCAACACTTCGTTCTGCCTTTTATCCAGCAGCCAGGCCACTACCATCGCCCGATGCTCGCCCCAACGCTGCCACGAGACGGCCCACTCGCATAGAATCTTCACAATCGAAGAATCTTGTTCAACGTTCTGGAACAAAGAGAAGATTGAAAATAAACGGCTCTACACACACCGAAAAATCAAAACTTACGTATTCAAACTGTTTTGTGGCAGCATCCTTCCCGTCCGCTGCAGAAATACCACCGGGCGCCACATTACCTTGCCCGCTGCCACTCGCTCCCCCCGTGGTTTCCGTCGGTTTTATCTGTTGCACCTGGAACGGTGGGAATATCTTCGAGTACAACGAATCAAGCGAATTGTTCGAATCCATCCGATCGAAACAATGCCCATCGAGCGCATCCAGCGTGGCCAGTATCTTTAGGCTAGCATTTCCGGCTGCCGTTTGCCACTTGTCGATGCACCAGCGTGATTCGGCATGTCGCGAACGAACTTTAATGCTTTCCTCGGCTTCGAACAGTTGGCGGCGAATGTCTTCGTTGGATTTTTCGTATCTGTTCGGCATCGGTAGCGCGGATGGTGCTACCGGTAAATGATCTAGCGGACTGCCGGAAAGCACGGAAGAGGAGCGAGTTTCACCAACTCCACACCATACCAGTGCGGTAGGACATTCTAGCGTTACGACCTGCAGAATGGACGACAGCTGCAGCACCACGTCCCGATGGTGCGAACAGTGCAAATACTCGGTGAAAATCATCTCGTACGGATTCACCTTCGGAGGAATCGGATCCGCAGGTTGTACGGTCGATCCGCCGTTCGTGCCTTCTTTGGGTGCTTTGTCATGTTGCTTTTCTTGTTTGCTGTCGGACATTTCGTTGGACGGTGGTTTCCCATTCCCATCCGGTTCGGGCGAACTCAGATTGATGTTATGGCTCTCTGCCATTTGATTTATGAGTTGGGCCAGCTTCTTCGACACCGCGTACGCCAACCGACGACAGAAGCGCTCCGATTGGACGAAATCGTGCAGATACTGCATCGCCAGCGGGAGATAAATCCGCAGCAAACCATCGTCCGCGTTCGGGGAAGACTTCATCTTTTCCAGCAAATCGATAATCCAGTTAAGAAACTCCTGCTTGTCCAGCAATCCCTCCTCGTACATGTACTTGCACAGCTGCGTGCTGTAGTTCCACTGTCTCTGTGCTATCCGCTGCTCTTCCTGTGGGGAAATCGGTTGCTGTTGCTGTTGCTGCTGGCCGTGTATTGATCCTCCGACCGGATTACCACCGGCCGGACTGTGCATACTACCAGCCGGACTGGAGAGCGGTGGTGGAATGGATGAAGGATTGGATCCTCCAGTGCCCGCACCCATCCCGAGGCCACTGCCTGCACTGCTCATTCCACTCGAACTTCCCGTACTGGCGGTGGACGGTTTCTCTTGCAACGGACCCTGATGGTAATGCTCGTGCAGCTTCGGTACGAGATCCTTCATGAACTTGATCATCGTACCCGTCCACTCGGTGGCCGGATCGGGCATTTGGCGCTTCTTTATCTTTGCTTCCGAAACCGCCACCGTGTACGCCGAACTGAGCTTTATAAACCAGGCTGCCCGCTGCATCGTGACCTGGTTTTCGCACAGCATGGCAAATATTTCCTCCTTCTTGTTGAACGATGGAGCTTTCTTGGCCAAACTGCTCAACGGTTTCGTCCCAGCCAGATCTTTGAACCACGTATCGAGGGTCGTTTTGTTACGCGCAGTCACCGGCCAGAAGTTGTCCTTCGGGTTGATCTGCTGCTTCTTGCGACCCGAGTCCGGTAGCGTCATCAGTTCCTCCTTCTTCGCAAGGATCGCATTAATGGGAAAGCAACAGACAGCAATGATACCGTCGCAGGACGCCCACCACATACAGGCTGAGTGAGGTCGTGTAGCTGCGCACCAGCGCCATCGAGCTTTTGCCAATCAGCTGCAACTCCACCTCGGGCAGTTCGCGCAAAATTTGAATACACGTATCGATCAGCCCGTAAATGTTGAATGCCGACTCCATCAGATCGAACAGGAAGGCCACATGCTCCTGCACCGGAAGATAGTTACTGTTGCCAATCGCAAACGCATTCAGCATTTCCTGCACCTGTACCGCACACTGCCAGGTGACGACGTGCTGATCGAAGTACGACATTGCCTGACACTTGTTCGAGGTGGACTCGAAGTTAAACTCGCTGCGCGAATGTTTCTTCACCTTGCCACCTTCGGCCACATCGATGCTGAACTTTTTCGAGAAAAGTTTACAGATTTCCTTCGACATTTTCTTCACCGCGTGCTTCTTTTCGTCTCGCTCTTTGCCCACACCGTACAGTAGGATGTAGCGCTGGTTGCAGTCGTGCTGCGATATGGGATCATCCTGACAGAGTGGGAAGTGCTCAGTGTACAGGAAGTGACGACTGGACGACTCCGCCTTACCCAAACCCGTACTGTTAAAGGAGAATAGGAAGGAAAAACGATAGTTCAATATACCGTGGGCAATCTATATGTGTTCGGGCACTTACACAGACGGTGTGGCATGTTCCGGATCCTTCGGACTATCGGGTGCATCCATCGAGTTCTGCTGATCCTCCTTAATGTGCTGCAACAGCTTGTCCAGATCGTCATCCACGTTCGAATCATCCAAATCCTCCAGCTTTGCCTTAAAATCCGTCTGCAACACATCATCTTCCATTCCGCCACCATTGTTGGGCGACGAGCTAGTGGCCGGCTTGTTCGAAATCGGCCCAGTGCCAAGCCCCGCGTTGCAAATCCCATGACTATCAAGCGATAGCATACCACCAGCGCCGGTCAATAGATCTCCACGCGATATCAAGCAACACATGTACGCATCGTGCGAGAACACATCGTGACGGATAAGCTCGCTAAACAGATGTACGAGATTTGTAAACTGAGATTTGTTCTGTGAGCTGCCCGACTCCTCCAGCACGGGTGCGTCGTGATCGAGAAAGTTCATCAAAATGTGCTGAAAGACCGGTTGGCCACCATTTAAACCGCTGCCCGAAAGCACCGAATCTTTGTCGTCCGAATTGTTTAGATTGTTGGTGTAGCTATCGTTTTCCAGCGCGTTCAACACTTCGTTCTGCCTTTTATCCAGCAGCCAGGCCACTACCATCGCCCGATGCTCTCCCCAACGCTGCCACGAGACGGCCCACTCGCATAGAATCTTCACAATCGAAGAATCTTGTTCAACGTTCTGGAACAAAGAGAAGATTGAAAATAAACGGCTCTACACACACCGAAAAATCAAAACTTACGTATTCAAACTGTTTTGTGGCAGCATCCTTCCCGTCCGCTGCAGAAATACCACCGGGCGCCACATTACCTTGCCCGCTGCCACTCGCTCCCCCCGTGGTTTCCGTCGGTTTTATCTGTTGCACCTGGAACGGTGGGAATATCTTCGAGTACAACGAATCAAGCGAATTGTTCGAATCCATCCGATCGAAACAATGCCCATCGAGCGCATCCAGCGTGGCCAGTATCTTTAGGCTAGCATTTCCGGCTGCCGTTTGCCACTTGTCGATGCACCAGCGTGATTCGGCATGTCGCGAACGAACTTTAATGCTTTCCTCGGCTTCGAACAGTTGGCGGCGAATGTCTTCGTTGGATTTTTCGTATCTGTTCGGCATCGGTAGCGCGGATGGTGCTACCGGTAAATGATCTAGCGGACTGCCGGAAAGCACGGAAGAGGAGCGAGTTTCACCAACTCCACACCATACCAGTGCGGTAGGACATTCTAGCGTTACGACCTGCAGAATGGACGACAGCTGCAGCACCACGTCCCGATGGTGCGAACAGTGCAAATACTCGGTGAAAATCATCTCGTACGGATTCACCTTCGGAGGAATCGGATCCGCAGGTTGTACGGTCGATCCGCCGTTCGTGCCTTCTTTGGGTGCTTTGTCATGTTGCTTTTCTTGTTTGCTGTCGGACATTTCGTTGGACGGTGGTTTCCCATTCCCATCCGGTTCGGGCGAACTCAGATTGATGTTATGGCTCTCTGCCATTTGATTTATGAGTTGGGCCAGCTTCTTCGACACCGCGTACGCCAACCGACGACAGAAGCGCTCCGATTGGACGAAATCGTGCAGATACTGCATCGCCAGCGGGAGATAAATCCGCAGCAAACCATCGTCCGCGTTCGGGGAAGACTTCATCTTTTCCAGCAAATCGATAATCCAGTTAAGAAACTCCTGCTTGTCCAGCAATCCCTCCTCGTACATGTACTTGCACAGCTGCGTGCTGTAGTTCCACTGTCTCTGTGCTATCCGCTGCTCTTCCTGTGGGGAAATCGGTTGCTGTTGCTGTTGCTGCTGGCCGTGTATTGATCCTCCGACCGGATTACCACCGGCCGGACTGTGCATACTACCAGCCGGACTGGAGAGCGGTGGCGGAATGGATGAAGGATTGGATCCTCCAGTGCCCGCACCCATACCGAGGCCACTGCCTGCACTGCTCATTCCACTCGAACTTCCCGTACTGGCGGTGGACGGTTTCTCTTGCAACGGACCCTGATGGTAATGCTCGTGCAGCTTCGGTACGAGATCCTTCATGAACTTGATCATCGTACCCGTCCACTCGGTGGCCGGATCGGGCATTTGGCGCTTCTTTATCTTTGCTTCCGAAACCGCCACCGTGTACGCCGAGCTGAGCTTAATAAACCAGGCTGCCCGCTGCATCGTGACCTGATTTTCGCACAGCATGGCAAATATTTCCTCCTTCTTGTTGAACGATGGAGCTTTCTTGGCCAAACTGCTCAACGGTTTCGTCCCAGCCAGATCTTTGAACCACGTATCGAGGGTCGTTTTGTTACGCGCAGTCACCGGCCAGAAGTTGTCCTTCGGGTTGATCTGCTGCTTCTTGCGACCCGAGTCCGGTAGCGTCATCAGTTCCTCCTTCTTCGCAAGGATCGCATTAAAGTAGGCGCCGACCTTGCTTGCCGAAACGTTGCAATTGCGAGCGGTGCCGAACTCTTCGGACAGTTTGTGTTCGGTCGCGAAACCATGTTTAACGTGCGTGGACGTTAGCTCATCTTCGCGTTGCTTCGCTTCCTGTGGATACACGTCCGGTGGCCCCAAACGGGGCCGTTTCAAGGGGCGCATATTCATTGTGAAGCGTCGTCAGCTGCCGCTTTTGTTCAGCTGGTTGCGAAATAGGGAACGCTTCGCGGAGAGGTTTAATTAAGGCGCTGGATGAGTACACTCGGGAAGATTGTTCTTCACACACAGGCGTTGGACGAACTAGCCGCGGATGCTAGTTCCCAAGGGAAACCCCATTCGCATTTGTACCCTTTTCCACCATCAGCAGGCGCGCAACTTTACGCTAAACACACTGATCGAATACTTTTCTACCTAACTAATTACCACATTCCGCCGGATTCGATGGATTACACAAATAAAACGAGAAATTAAAAGCCAAATTGGTGCCAAAAGGCGATCGAAGAAAACAAAATATGGCTGCCGGATGATGACAGTTGGAATTGTATGCACTGGCCAGGTTCGACCATGCGTTAATTTATTCCTCGGTGTTGTTTACTTTCGTACCGCGCCCGAATAATCGGGTAATAACATTGTGTGAACCCGGATAAAGCAAACACGCATGAGTTACTGCGTTTACCGTGAGTGCCGATTTGTAAACAAATCACTCAATACGCACGGTACACCCCCCCCCGTAAACAAGGGCAAGCCCCTATTTTTCCTTCTTTTTGACGCTTTTTTACTAGAAGGATTCTTTCCGTGCGCCAATCAAGCGGCACTTTGCGTGATCAATCTTCGGAGAAGACGAAAACCACGAGGGCACGATTTGTTTAAATAGCTTGGGAAATTTATTACGCTATCATTTGGAAGTAAAAATACACAATGCGCGTATGTCGAACGCTGTGCTACGGTATCTACTTTTCCTTCGCAAATCCCTGCCAATCGGACATTTCCGATTCCTCGTCCGTTTTCTCCACCCCAACGCAGTGGATTCCGTTCCGAAGCATTGGCGTTCCTTTACCCTTGCCCAGCACACGTGCAACCAGGATTAATTCCAACCGCCGTTCAGACTCTTCTTTACCACATAAATGCAAATGTTCCTTCAGCAGTTTCTCCTTGTGAGCGAAAAATTCGATTGTCACTGCAAAGTGTTCCACACCCTTCACATCTACCGTACGGGAAGGAAACTCCAGCAATCTACAATTCACGTTCGGTATGGCAACATCCTGCGCAACGAACGCGCTATTGCCGTCAACCGTAAATCCCGCATCCTTTATGGCCTGTGCCGGCACATTCAGCTCTATGCGGTAGCGATGATTTATCTGCAAGAATCCCAAGTGTACGGTCAGGGACGTTCCATCAGGGGCGACCTGATAGATAATGCTGTTATCGTGCAATCCGTCGTTTATCACCGCCTGGTCGAAATGGACATGATGAGGCGAGTCAACCATTCTTGTCAGCTGCAAATATGATATCTTCGTTAACAAAAGCGCAACACGTGATGGACGACGCGCGCCCCAAATTGAGGCCAAACGCTGATTGATGCTATCCATTACCGTACCTTAAATATCGGCGTGTCCTGTGCTGCGGTCAAGTTGGAGGAATGATTCGCTGTGAAGAGCCGACCGTTACCAAGTTGTTCTGCTCACTGTTGATGACCTCTTTGCCGGACTTGTTTTCTTGCAGCGTTTATTCGGTTATTTTAAGAACACGCAATCTCATCGCACACCGTCCTCTTCGACGCGCCGCTGGTTTGTGATGGTAAGTGGCCTAACTGAGGCATCGTTAACTTTCAACGGAAAGAATATTATCGAAGAAGAACAATCATGAAGCGTGAATGATACTTTGAATAAATCACACTATCTTTCGAACAGACGCGGCCTGATCGGACTGATATCGTGTGTATTTTTGCCAAATCAAATTAAGCTATGATTCAACGAACATCAATAACATGCGGAACGAATCGGAAACTGAAACGGGATAATAACGGCGTGGAGATTATTATTTTAAACAGAGAATTGATGGTTATCAAAATATTGGTGATATTTATCGTGCAGAAAAAGTTGTTCAACACAGAATTGATACTCCGATCGGTAATTAAGGCAAAGAAGTAAATGAAGTATGAATTTTCATGTTCCTCGACCACCCTGTTGATATTTGGAACGTTTCAAGTATCCAGCTGAGTGCTATACACGCAAGCGACTTTGCTGGCTGTCATCGAGATGACGATACAAGATGACGGTTTGGCAAAACAAATGTTTTTGGGAAAAAATATCACAAAATTCTCCTAAAAATACGCCAAAACTGTCTAGCGTTTTGCGATTTCACTTAGCAATATACAGCACTATACCATTATGATACCCATTTATCGCTAGCTGTAGGCGCTGTACGAAATCATTCTAAACTAGCCTCCCAAATCGTATGGTGTCATTCCCATAGTCAAAGGCAGTAAGAAGAAGAAAAAGAAACTTCAGTCGAAAAATCGAAATCGTCACCAAAGGGCTACGTGAACAATGGCGAGCGGAAATACTCCTACACTAGCGTGTAAGTAACCTTTAACTGGATTTCATCACATGCTGGCAGCCCTTAGCATGGATCCAACGACCAGGGTGATGCAGGATTCCCGCTTGTTGCCCTGTTTGTAAGCCCACGACTGCTATGCCGGGAGCACACCACTTGGTGGAAACACGCTACTAGCAGCAGACTTGAAGTAAAGCTGTGAGTGTTTCGCATTCACAATGACGTCACAGATGATCGTTTCTAGCGTGGTGGGAAGATCGCGAATGCTCCGGTCGATCGTATCATTGGTCCAGAAGTTTTGGGATTTGGCTCCCCGGTCCGATTGACCTTGTTATAACCTACAATGTGTCACACTAACGTGTCTCTCTTTCTCTCTCTATCTCACCCTGCTACCCCCACAGTGCGATCAGCGAAAGGAGTTGAAGTGTGGAAGTCCGAACAACAGAAACAACAGCTCACATTTCTTCCGGACGCGAGGTTTACTCCCGACCAGAGTAAATCTTGCCGCGCTATTGTTTATAGCCCCGACGGACGATTTCTGGCCTGGGCCAATGGTTCGACGGTGCAGCTGTGCCGGGTGGGTGCTGGGGGCTGGAAGCCAATCGCGTCCCTACCCCGACCGAAGGCCTGCCATCTACGGTTTTCCCCGCTCAGCAACTACCTGATGACGTGGGAGGTGTACACCGAGAATCCGACGGAGACGCCGAAGGAGAAACCGAATCTGTTCATCTATCTGGCGGAAACGGGCGAGGAGGTGTTCTCCATCATCCAGAAGCGTCACCAGGACTGGCAGATGCACTGGAGCTGCGACGAAAGCATTGCCGCTCTGTTGGTCGGCGGAGAGGCACTCTTCTATGAACATGGCCCATCCGGGCCCGGCTTTAAGCAGGTGGTGAAGCGTTTCGGCAGCCTCCGAAACGGGGGAATCTCGGTCGCACCTGGGCCCTCGCCCCCGCACATCGGTGTCTACATGCCGGGCACGAAGGGTGCCCCATCGATGTGCCGGCTGTTTAAGTATCCGAACCTGGAGCTGAACCAACCGGTGGCATCGAAGAGCTTCTTCCAGGCCGACAAGGTAGACATGATGTGGAACCGGAAGGGCACCGGGTTGATTCTGATGACCAGCACCGATGTCGACACGTCGGGCGTGTCCTACTACGGCAAGCAGGCGCTGCACTATATGACCCCCAAGGGCGATTCGTGCGGCATTCAGCTGAAAGCAGAAGGACCCATCCACGACGTGGCCTGGAGCCCCAAGTCAACGGAGTTTTGTGTGGTGTACGGTTTCATGCCTGCCCGGGCTACGCTGTTCAATCTGAAGTGTGACGTCGTGTACGACTTTGAACCGGGCAACAGGAACTCGATCTTCTACAACGATTTCGGCAATCTGGTGCTGTTCGGTGGGTTCGGAAATTTGCCGGGCTACATCGAGACGTGGGACTTGCCGCGGCGTAAAAAACTGGCCAGCTTTAAAGCGCCAGACACGACGAAGACGCTGCTCGAGTGGCATCCGGCCGGAGACACGTTCATGACGGCCACGACGGCTCCTCGCCTACGCATGTCGAACGGATTCAAGGTTTGGCACTATTCGGGTGCCCTGCTCGGCGAGTACGATTGGTCCGGGGAGCTGCTGGAAGTCATATGGCAGAAGTACCCACCGGGCACGTACAAAGAACCGGCCATTTCGGACGAGAAGCTTGTGGGCATTGTGTCCGCTACGCCGGTAGCCAGCAAGCAGAAATACATTCCGCCCGGCGCACGGGGCAATGTCACCGTTACGGCCAGCGGCGAAACCATCGACTTGAGACCACCGATCCCGGGACTTCCAGCCGGGTATCGTTCTTCGGTGCAGATTAAAACTAGCAGGAAGAACAAAAAAGCTGCCAACAAAGCTGCGGCGGCTGCTGCTGCTGCTGTTGCTGCCGTTCCTGGTAATGAGGGTGAAGTGGGAGGCGAAACCGCCACCGTCGCCCCACCCGCCGTATCCAGAAAGGCAAAGAAAAACGCTAAAAACAACCATGTGGACACCGGTGATTTGACAAATGGCAACGCCAACACCACCAACACCAAGTCGAGCGGCGGCTCATCGACGAATGATGGCAACGGGCCGCAGAAGGTGTCACCCACGGGTGATCCGACCAAGGACAAAAAAATTAAAGCAATCCACAAGAAGCTGAAGGACATTAAGGTGCTGAAGGAGAAGCACGAGCGCGGCGAAACGCTCGTGCACACGCAGGTTATAAAAATGAACTCCGAAAGCCAGCTCATGCAGGAACTGGAAGCGCTGAAGGTGGCCTGAGGCGGGGACGCACATTTTTAAAACCACTATCCTACCGTACCGCGGTCAGGATGGATGGTTTGGCTTTAGGCAGCCACCCTTTCGTGTACAGTTTTCCACTGGTCAGCCAACCCAGCTGCAACCCACAAGCCACATGGTACCTAATGACGACGACAGCTCCCCGGGAAGAAGAAAGTGCCCGCGCCGCAGCAGCACCGACATCGAAACGTGTAGCCAATATTTTTGATAATACTTTTCCTTCCTTAAACATCCAAGCACACAGTTCGGAGGCAGTGGAAGTCTTATGGGTGAAATAAAGCTAACTTTACAAGAAAAACCGATGAGCAACTAACATTTGTGGGTTGTGTTTTTTTTTTATTCCCATTTTGATTTCCGCTTCACGAACACTTCCTTTCCGTCTTCTTGGACTGCTGTGTAATAACCTAATCCTTCATACTTGGAGCGCATGTAGGCGATGTAACCGAACGTGATGCCAAGACAAACGAGTCCGATTCCCATCACAACGACATTCTGCCAAGAAAAACACGGATTGAGAAAGAGTATCTGTTTGATACGTGGTGTCTTATCAAACTTAAATTGTATACGTACAGGTTTTGCATACAGTTCAAAATTAATGGCCCGAAAAACGTTCGTTGAACGCATGGACCGGATTCCATCGCCGGGTGCAGATTCCTTGGGCTTTTCGCTCATCTTTCCTGCTGCAGCACAGTATGATTATTCAATCGCACCTCAACAAACTCCACGGCACTCTCTTGTTTAAAAAAAGACAAAAAGAAACATAGTTTTCTTCAATGGCCTTTAAGTAATTATGCTACAAGCCAACGGGACACAATTTACAACAAATTTCCACAGTCCAACTTCCACTTTCCCAGTTTCAGTATCTCACCTGTTCGCTATTATTTTGATTTTCCGCACTTTATTTTCACAAACAAATACACACACACACACATCGCTCCAAGTCCAGGTTGACAGTTCGCTGTCACAACACAAGCCCCCATTTGACAGTTGGTCGCACCTTGTGGAACAGGTTTTCCTGAGCCAGAAAGCGAAAGGTGCGGAGAGGCACAAACGCGCAGACACAAAAAGCTTCACTGCTGTCGCTGCTGCTGCTGCTGCTCGCGGAAACGAAAAACAGATCAAACAACACCTACGAAAAGTGCAGTGGAAATACAGCACAAGTGCATCGAACGTACAGGCAAGCAAAATGCTGTCTACCTGTGTACCGTGAGTTGCAGTGCATCGGAGAATCGCGCAATCCCCGGAAATATGGTCATCCAAGTTACCTTCGCAGCAAGATCGATCGACGAAGGGAATTGCTAAATGTAGCAACGAAGGGAAAGAAAGATTTGGTGTGGTCGTCGTCGTCGTTGTTGTTGAATGTTGAATGTTTTTTATCCAAAAAGGCAAAGAAAAACGCTAAAAGCAACCATGTGGACACCGGTGATTTGACAAATGGCAACGCCAACACCACCAACACCAAGTCGAGCGGCGGCTCATCGACGAATGATGGCAACGGGCCGCAGAAGGTGTCACCCACGGGTGATCCGACCAAGGACAAAAAAATTAAAGCAATCCACAAGAAGCTGAAGGACATTAAGGTGCTGAAGGAGAAGCACGAGCGCGGCGAAACGCTCGTGCACACGCAGGTTATAAAAATGAACTCCGAAAGCCAGCTCATGCAGGAACTGGAAGCGCTGAAGGTGGCCTGAGGCGGGGACGCACATTTTTAAAACCACTATCCTACCGTACCGCGGTCAGGATGGATGGTTTGGCTTTAGGCAGCCACCCTTTCGTGTACAGTTTTCCACTGGTCAGCCAACCCAGCTGCAACCCACAAGCCACATGGTACCTAATGACGACGACAGCTCCCCGGGAAGAAGAAAGTGCCCGCGCCGCAGCAGCACCGACATCGAAACGTTGTAGCCAATTTTATTTGTGGGTTGTGTTTTTTTTTTATTCCCATTTTGATTTCCGCTTCACGAACACTTCCTTTCCGTCTTCTTGGACTGCTGTGTAATAACCTAATCCTTCATACTTGGAGCGCATGTAGGCGATGTAACCGAACGTGATGCCAAGACAAACGAGTCCGATTCCCATCACAACGACATTCTGCCAAGAAAAACACGGATTGAGAAAGAGTATCTGTTTGATACGTGGTGTCTTATCAAACTTAAATTGTATACGTACAGGTTTTGCATACAGTTCAAAATTAATGGCCCGAAAAACGTTCGTTGAACGCATGGACCGGATTCCATCGCCGGGTGCAGATTCCTTGGGCTTTTCGCTCATCTTTCCTGCTGCAGCACAGTATGATTATTCAATCGCACCTCAACAAACTCCACGGCACTCTCTTGTTTAAAAAAAGGCAAAAAGAAACATAGTTTTCTTCAATGGCCTTTAAGTAATTATGCTACAAGCTAACGGGACACAATTTACAACAAATTTCCACAGTCCAACTTCCACTTTCCCAGTTTCAGTATCTCACCTGTTCGCTATTTGCTGCTGTTGCTGCCGTTCCTGGTAATGAGGGTGAAGTGGGAGGCGAAA
Source organism: Anopheles maculatus (assembly GCA_002091835.1). Taxonomy (NCBI): domain Eukaryota; kingdom Metazoa; phylum Arthropoda; class Insecta; order Diptera; family Culicidae; genus Anopheles; species Anopheles maculatus. Next base: position 272,092 of record KZ061597.1, read on the forward strand.
CCGCCACCGTCGCCCCACCCGCCGTATCCAAAAAGGCAAAGAAAAACGCTAAAAGCAACCATGTGGACACCGGTGATTTGACAAATGGCAACGCCAACACCACCAACACCAAGTCGAGCGGCGGCTCATCGACGAATGACGGCAACGGGCCGCAGAAGGTGTCACCCACGGGTGATCCGACCAAGGACAAAAAAATTAAAGCAATCCACAAGAAGCTGAAGGACATTAAGGTGCTGAAGGAGAAGCACGAGCGCGGCGAAACGCTCGTGCACACGCAGGTTATAAAAATGAACTCCGAAAGCCAGCTCATGCAGGAACTGGAAGCGCTGAAGGTGGCCTGAGGCGGGGACGCACATTTTTAAAACCACTATCCTACCGTACCGCGGTCAGGATGGATGGTTTGGCTTTAGGCAGCCACCCTTTCGTGTACAGTTTTCCACTGGTCAGCCAACCCAGCTGCAACCCACAAGCCACATGGTACCTAATGACGACGACAGCTCCCCCGGGAAGAAGAAAGTGCCCGCGCCGCAGCAGCACCGACATCGAAACGTGTAGCCAATATTTTTGATAATACTTTTCCTTCCTTAAACATCCAAGCACACAGTTCGGAGGCAGTGGAAGTCTTATGGGTGAAATAAAGCTAACTTTACAAGAAAAACCGATGAGCAACTAACATTTGTGGGTTGTGTTTTTTTTTTATTCCCATTTTGATTTCCGCTTCACGAACACTTCCTTTCCGTCTTCTTGGACTGCTGTGTAGTATCCTAATCCTTCGTACTTGGAGCGCATGTAGGCGATGTAACCGAACGTGATGCCAAGACAAACGAGTCCGATTCCCATCACAACGACATTCTGCCAAGTAAAACACGGATTGAGAAAGAGTATCTGTTTGATACGTGGTGTCTTATCAAACTTAAATTGTATACGTACAGGTTTTGCATACAGTTCAAAATTAATGGCCCGAAAAACGTTCGTTGAACGCATGGACCGGATTCCATCGCCGGGTGCAGATTCCTTGGGCTTTTCGCTCATCTTTCCTGCTGCAGCACAGTATGATTATTCAATCGCACCTCAACAAACTCCACGGCACTCTCTTGTTTAAAAAAAG
>KZ061597.1:275885-320990 GCA_002091835.1 Anopheles maculatus
GATCCGACCAAGGACAAAAAAATTAAAGCAATCCACAAGAAGCTGAAGGACATTAAGGTGCTGAAGGAGAAGCACGAGCGCGGCGAAACGCTCGTGCACACGCAGGTTGTAAAAATGAACTCCGAAAGCCAGCTCATGCAGGAACTGGAAGCGCTGAAGGTGGCCTGAGGCGGGGACGCACATTTTTAAAACCACTATCCTACCGTACCGCGGTCAGGATGGATGGTTTGGCTTTACGCAGCCACCCTTTCGTGTACAGTTTTCCACTGGTCAGCCAACCCAGCTGCAACCCACAAGCCACATGGTACCTAATGACGACGACAGCTCCCCGGGAAGAAGAAAGTGCCCGCGCCGCAGCAGCACCGACATCGAAACGTGTAGCCAATATTTTTGATAATACTTTTCCTTCCTTAAACATCCAAGCACACAGTTCGGAGGCAGTGGAAGTCTTATGGGTGAAATAAAGCTAACTTTACAAGAAAAACCGATGAGCAACTAACATTTGTGGGTTGTGTTTTTTTTTATTCCCATTTTGATTTCCGCTTCACGAACACTTCCTTTCCGTCTTCTTGGACTGCTGTGTAGTATCCTAATCCTTCGTACTTGGAGCGCATGTAGGCGATGTAACCGAACGTGATGCCAAGACAAACGAGTCCGATTCCCATCACAACGACATTCTGCCAAGAAAAACACGGATTGAGAAAGAGTATCTGTTTGATACGTGGTGTCTTATCAAACTTAAATTGTATACGTACAGGTTTTGCATACAGTTCAAAATTAATGGCCCGAAAAACGTTCGTTGAACGCATGGACCGGATTCCATCGCCGGGTGCAGATTCCTTGGGCTTTTCGCTCATCTTTCCTGCTGCAGCACAGTATGATTATTCAATCGCACCTCAACAAACTCCACGGCACTCTCTTGTTTAAAAAAAGGCAAAAAGAAACATAGTTTTCTTCAATGGCCTTTAAGTAATTATGCTACAAGCTAACGGGACACAATTTACAACAAATTTCCACAGTCCAACTTCCACTTTCCCAGTTTCAGTATCTCACCTGTTCGCTATTATTTTGATTTTCCGCACTTTATTTTCACAAACAAATACACACACACACACATCGCTCCAAGTCCAGGTTGACAGTTCGCTGTCACAACACAAGCCCCCATTTGACAGTTGGTCGCACCTTGTGGAACAGGTTTTCCTGAGCCAGAAAGCGAAAGGTGCGGAGAGGCACAAACGCGCAGACACAAAAAGCTTCACTGCTGTCGCTGCTGCTGCTGCTGCTCGCGGAAACGAAAAACAGATCAAACAACACCTACGAAAAGTGCAGTGGAAATACAGCACAAGTGCATCGAACGTACAGGCAAGCAAAATGCTGTCTACCTGTGTACCGTGAGTTGCAGTGCATCGGAGAATCGCGCAATCCCCGGAAATATGGTCATCCAAGTTACCTTCGCAGCAAGATCGATCGACGAAGGGAATTGCTAAATGTAGCAACGAAGGGAAAGAAAGATTTGGTGTGGTCGTCGTCGTCGTTGTTGTTGAATGTTGAATGTTTTTTTGTGCGCGTGTGATTTTTCTTATTAATACGTTTGATCCCCGTGGATTAGTGTATTTTGTGTGCGTGCGTGTTCCGTTGGGTGAAGAAAAATGTCGTCCAGTGAGATTGAAGAATTTGTGAATGGGGCGCTCGTTTCGTGGGTAAGTAAAGAGCAGTTAGGGCTGGCGAGAAGAAGATGGGAAAAGAGAAGAGGGAAAAAATTCAACGCTCGCCTACTTTGCAACCAACCAACCAACCAACCAACCAGCCCACCCCTTCCCATACCCGGATCTGGCATGTAAGGCCAGTTTTTCCATTTTTTTTCACACGGGAATGCGCTCCACAATACGTGAGACAAATTAAATTCCCTCTTTTTGCATATTGTTTTGGGGCGTTTAATGAGCGCGATACTTCCAGATTCGCAAATCCATCGTTCCGAACGCGCAAATTCATTGCACCAAATGTGCCAATATTCCCATGGCTGCCCATGAATCTTCGCTTCGGATGAATCGTGTTTTTCTTTTTCGCAATTCTTTCTCCCTTGCGTGGGTTTTTTTTCTTTTCTCCGCGGTCTTTACGGCATTAAAAATAGAGCCATTCTCGTTCGAATGATAAATAAGGAGAAAAGAGAAAAACAAACACAGCATACGAATCTCCAGCAAAGCAGGCGCTGCAAAATCGGACGCAGTAGCAGTAGCAGCAGCAGCTGGGTAATGTCTTGGCTGTTCAAAAGCACTTCACACCGAACCAACAACATAAGCAGCATGGTTTCGTTTTTGTGGTGCACGGCCTCGGTTCGTTCGATGGTATTTGACCCTTTTCCTAACAAATGCACTTGTGCCGAAATGGAAAGGTAGCGCGTAGTGGGGGCACTCAAGTTAAAGACGTATTTTGTGGTTTGTCGCGCTTCTGGGTCGACGTTGAGCCCGATGATTGCGCGAACGAAATTATAAATTCGAATGCCATTTCGCAACGCCAACACTGAATTAAATCTTCCAAAACTGACTCTGTTATCACTGTGTGTTTTTTTTTTCAATTCGTTGTCCGTCTTACCGTAGATTGAATCGTGCTTACCGCGGCATGAAATAATCGCCGGATACGTGTCATTGCTCGATGGCACGATACTGCACAGCGTGTACCTACAGATCGACCCTGAACCGCAGCATCATCCGGCAAAGATACGCGGCACCACGGAAGTGCTGACCTCGCTCGCTGCAGCCCGAACACGCAACTTTGACGCGATCGTCAAAAATCTGCGCAATCTGTACGATGAAGAGCTTTGCCAAACGATTCTGGCCCTACCGGACTGTTCCGTGCTGGGCCAATCGCCAGAATCAAGGGCCGGACTGGAACAGATGAAACTGCTCATCACCTTGCTGCTCGGTGCGGCCGTCCAGTGTCCGAACAAGGAAATTTTTATCGCTCGCATTAAAGAGCTGGACGTCAACACGCAGCATGCAATCGTAGAGGTAATCAAGCAGGTGACGGACAGTCAAACGCTGGTCCTAACACAGGAATCGCTGGACCAACTGTCCCCCGAGCTGATGTGCAAGCACCTCGTGCGGTTAGCGAAGGAACGCGATCAGTACCACGGGAAGTGGATGTCCTCGTTCATTACGGACAGTGAGCAGCAGGCACTCGTGAACAGTTCCAGCTCAAAGAGTAGCCTCCACAATGCGTCGTCCGCCTCAACCAGTACGGCCAACACACCATCTACCACATCGGAAAACAATCATCTCGCGGTGGAGTTGGCCGACTACAAATCAAAGCTTCGGAAGCTGCGCCAAGAGTTGGAGGAAAAATCGGAACTCCTGATGGAGGTGAAGGAAGAACTGGACCACAAGTGCAATCAGTACGAAAAGCTGCGCACCGAAAGCCAGGACTGGTACTCGGAGTCACGCCGGGCGGCAGCGTACCGGGACGAGGTGGATGTGCTCCGGGAACGTTCGGAACGAGCCGATCGGCTCGAGATTGAAGTACAAAAGTTGCGCGAAAAGCTTTCCGATGCTGAGTTTTATAAGACGCGCGTCGAGGAACTGCGCGAGGATAATCGGATGCTGTTGGAAACAAAGTAAGTACCAGTAAAGCTTAAAAGAGGTGCAAATAATCATCTTTTTGTTTTCCAGAGAAATGCTGGAGGAACAGCTGGCACGATCGCGCAAGCGTAGCGATCAGGTAATGACACTCGAGGCGGAAATCATCAAGTTCAAGCAGTTGATGAACGATATGACACTGGAGCGTGATGTGGACAAGAGCAAACTTCAGGAACTACTCGAGGAAAATGTGCAACTGCAGCTAGCGACGAAGAATCTGATGGCTGGTACGGACGCGAATGTTGCAAATCAGGCTCAATCCGATACGGACACGGACGATCTACCATCGAACGACAACAGTCTCTCGGAGCAGTTAACCACGAACGCCCAAGTAAGATGTTCGAAACGGAAACAAATATGACTTTTTTTAATACCATTTGTTTGTCCATCCCTTGCTAGACTCGTGCCCTCAAACTAGAGCTGGAAAATCGTCGACTACTGGCCGCGCTGGACAGCCTGAAAGAATCTTCCTTCCACGAAAACTCCAACAAGATTCTCGAGCTGGAGAAGGATAAGAAGAAGCTGTCGCTCCGTCTAGACCAAACGCAGGAAAATTGTAACCGGCTGGTGCAGCAGAACAGCGAGCTAGAGAACGTGTTTAAGAATGCGCTCGAGGAAAACAAGAAGCTCCAGGATGCGATCGACTCGAAGCAGCAAATGATCGACCGTCAAACGCACGACCGTGAGCTGGATCGCATACGGCAGATCGATCTGGAAAAGCAAATCGAATCGCTAACGAAGGACAAGCAGCGGGTCCAGAATCTGTTCGAAAGCATTCAGCGCCGTACGATCGATCTGGAGCGTTCGATCGACACCAAGAGCAAGGAAAGCGTCCAGCTAAACGAACGGCTGAAAGAGCTCGAGGACGTTCGCAAGGAGGTGTACGATTTGCGCGGCAAGTGCGCTACCGTCGAGCGGGAAAACGTCAACCTCAACAAGGAGCTCGTCAAGTACAAGGAGGTGCTGGAAAAGTGCGAACACGATCTCGACACGGTCGGTGGGCAGCTGGAAGCGAAGGAGAAGGAAATCGAACAGCTGGCGAAACAGGTGCAGGAAGGTTCCGGAGTGCAGGTGAAGCTGCAGGAACTGGAGAAGGAAAACCAGGAACTGCTTTCCCAGCAGAAAATGCACTCCGACACGATCGCCACGCTGCAGAAGGATCTGTACGATGGTACGATGGCTACGAAGAAGGTGAAACAAAATCTCGAGCGGCTCGGACTGGCCGATACCGAGCTCGAGCGGAACGACATGAACGTGGAGGTGTTTGTGGAGAAGCTGTGCAAGAACCCGGAATCGTTCAAAACGGTCCGCGAGATCGTGCTGAATGTGGTGGGCAAAGATCAGGCGTCAGGGCAGCAATCGTCCGGTGGCACTAAATCGGCGGACATTTGTGTACTCTGCCACCGGCAGGAGATCTACACGGTGGAGAAGAATATCGAATTTTCCAACTGTGACGAACCGCCGTCCGATAGCGCGACCAATTCATCCGAGCTGGAGCAAAAGCTGGATCAACTAAAGCAAGAGCATGCGTCGCTGCTCGCTGCACAAGAATCGTTGCAGGAGGAAAACGCCCGCCAGAAGGTAAAGGTGGCCACACTCGGTTCGCAGATAGCGTCGCTCAACACCCAGCACGTCGCATTGCAGCTGGCCAACTCGCAGCTGGCCGTCGAGAAGGATATGCTCGTGAAGCAGGTGGAAGCGAAGCGGCAGCAGTACGAATCGTTGCAGCATGACTACGTCACGCTGCAGTGTCTGCACGAGCAGCTCAGCAGCGATTACGACACGCTGAACGGCGAGAAGGAGCTGCTGAAGAACACGATCCGTGACCTGAAGACCGAGAATCGTGATCTGCGCGAGCGGACGGTCGCACTCGAGCGAAAGATCGAAGAACTGCAGACGGAGCAGCATTCGATGAAGGATGGTCTTACGAACTTGAACAATTTGCGGGCCGAGCATTCGAAGCTGAAGGATGACTTCCGGTGTCTGTTTACGACGAGCGAGCGGCTGAAGCAAGACTACAAGAACTGTCACGATCAGTATCGAGCGTTCCGGACGGAGAACAGCCGGCTGAAGCTGCGCAACACCGAACTGTCTGGGGAGCTGACGAACAAAAAGGAGCAAATCAGCAATCTGGAGATTGAGTACACCAAAATAAACCAAAGATGCGAGGTAAGTGAGACGATGGTGGGAGGGTTGTTTTGGATGGTCGGAGAACGATTAAAACATGTTTTCTTGCTGCGTGTAGATGTTGCTTAACATGAACGCCAGTCTGGACATTGATCGGCGTACGCTGATGGACCACGTGTCGCAGATACTCGCCCAGTACCAGGAGCTGTTGGCCCACTCGCTGGAGGACAAACAGCACTACCATGACGAGGAGAAGAATTTCACCGACAAGCTGAACAATCTGAATCGCCAGAAGGAGAAGCTGGAGGAAAAAATCATGGAACACTACCGGAAGCTGGACAGTTGTTCGCCGAAAAAGTAAGTATTTGTAAAGGGTAGCCTCCTGGAAGTGTATGCCAAGTAGAGATGTGCACAATGAGTAAGAGTGAGTGAGTGAGTTTAATCTTGCAAAGGAGTTTATAGTTTCAACTCAGCATAAAGATTTTTTATGACTCTCAATCTTTGCGCTGACTAGTGACTCCTTTTGGCTTCAAACTCACTCTCACTCGATGCGGCAACTATTGACCAAGACTTCCTCACTCTTATTGAGTGAGTTTGAAGCCAAAATTAGTTGGTCACTAGTTAGAAGCAAATGAGAGTGAGTTTGAAGCCAAAAGGAGTGAGGCACTAGTCTGCGCAGCCAGTGAGAGTGAGTTTGATGCCAAAAGGAGTGAGTTTGAAGCCAAAAGGAGTGAGTCTCTAGTCGTGGCAGAGGGTGAGAGTGAGTTTGAATCCAAAAGGAGTGAGGCACTAGTCGGCGTAGCGAGTGAGAGTGAGTTTGATGCCAAAAGGAGTGAGTTTGAAGCCAAAAGGAGTGAGTTTGAACTCAAAGGAGTGAGTTTGATGCCAAAAGGAGTGAGTTTGATGCCAAAAGGAGTTACTAGTCGGCGCAGAGAGTGTGAGTGAGTTGAAACGTAGAAAGTAATTTAAGAATAAGTTTAGAGTAATTTTTTTTCATGAATCTTTAAAGAGTGAGTCAAAGATTCAAATCCTTGTAACCACTCACTCACTCTGATTCAACTCTGCGAAAAGAGTGATTATTCTCATCTCTAATGCCAAGGATATTTCCCTCATATAATAACGTAAACATTGTAGAAAACCATTTGGATTGAATCTGGTGAAGAAAATGCGCCGCGCTGGATCGGAACTGATGAATCGTGTCCCGAATAGGGTGAGTAACGAGAATTCTCCATTCCATTTGGGCCTCTGTCTAATGATTTAACGGTTCCGCATAAACAGAACCGCCGTTCCTGGGTGGAAGAGCAACGTCTCACTCAAAGCCAGTGTCTTTCCATGGGCTCAGAATCGGGCGGTAACGAGTCGGACAACAGTATCGAAGAGCCCAATTCGGTCGCATCCGATACGAACCTGCTGCAGCGTGGCTCGCAACTGCGCCAAAGTCTCCAGAGAAAGCCAAACAATGAGGCACTGAATGCGACCCTGCTACGTGGTGGCATCCGCAGCAGTCTGCAGGCTTCCCGGAGAGATGAAGTGAATCCCGCCCATAGAAACAGCTTCCAGGGGTAAGCAGTATTGAAGGTGGAAGATTGACTGATTGTAATAATTGCTGACTTTATGGGGATTCTCTCGTTCTAGGTTTGATACGGCCACCGATGCGTTGAACCTTGGCACGGCTGGCACTCGCCGTACGGTGTACCTGGACGATAAGATCGTAAACTCCGGCTCCAGCACACCGACCGGTGGTGTGGCCGTAAATCCGTCGCCTCCTCCATCCATCTCCACACCGCCACCTCCTCCACCGCCCCGTACGGATCAGAACAGCAGCGGCGGCACAACCACCGCTAGCCAAACGAATTCCGCAGCAGAGCCTACGTTCGTACTGTTGAACAGAATTTCCACCACAACGACCACGCTAAAGACGGAGACAACGTCAAACCTGTTGCCCGGTAGCGCACAACAGATGGAGGTAAGCGGTAACCCGTCCGGGGCTCCAAATGCCGGTTCAGCGGCACTCTGTGGCATGGAGGACAGTAACAAAAAGGACTCCAATGGCAATAACAGCAACAAGAAGAAAACGGAACCGAAAAACAGAGACAGTGCGATATGGTACGAGTATGGATGTGTTTAGACAGCCGCTAGAAAATTCCGTACACCCCACAATGTAAGCATTTATTTGGAAACATATACGAGCAGTATTGTAGTAGAGAAAGAGAGAGAGCGAGAGACAGACCGATCGAGGAAAGCCCAGCATTTTGACTGACGGCGCATTTTGCTGACGATGAAACGGAGATGGCGGACATTGGCTCTCGAGATTCCGATGGCGGAAGGCGGGATATACTTCCTGAACGCTAAGCGGACAGAACGTTCACATTCGTTTCGTTCCGTTCGCAGCCTATTTACCCAGTTAACAAGTGCTTTAACATACAATACCACATACATACAAAACAAATTATTGGCCTAGCACCAACCCAGCGTAGTAGGCGTGTAAAGAACAAAGGTTAATTTAAATAAGTTTAATACCGGCGCACGCATACCGTGTGTGTTGGTCGGCGCAATGTTTGGTTGTTGCTCAGGCAGGGGCAGCTACCATTGTACTCCATTGCTTTATCCCAAGTGCTTAACGTAATCATCTCTCCCATACAACGAACTCCCATTGCTGTATTACGAAACGTAAGGAATCTCTTAAAAAGTATCTCCAACCTTTTATTATTATTTTATATAAATTACTATTACTGTGACTGTTTTATATGTTCCATCCATCTCTCTCTCTCTCTCTATCGTTTTTCGATTAATGTATGAACTTAGATGTAAGCTTTTTTGTCGTGCTACTACTACTATCCATCGTTACTGCCCCGCCTTATCATTGGGCTCGATGGAAACGCAAGGTAGTGCATACGACCACCACCACCACCAACCAACAACGAATACCACTAACATATTTTCGTTTTGTCTTGTGATAACACTTAACCGCGCCTTTATGTTGCTTGCTTCCTTTACCATTCAGTTTTTGTGTTGTGCGCAAAATTTCCATTTCCCTCGGATTTGGAGTGTTGTGCTGTTTCTTTGCCGATACGGTTCCGATAGGACATTCGAAACAAAATCAAAATTATACCAGTAGGATAGAGCCATGCTTCCTTTTGCATTATGAGGACATACAGAATATGAATCCGTTCGGTAGGAATGTATCATATTTTTATGAAGCATTACCGTTCCGTAGAGAACGCGAAGATTCACCATTGCCGTTATTAGCATTTGTATTTAATCCTTTTTTTAGGTACTAAATGATCAAGCATCGTGAAGGAGGATGTAGAGTGAGAGGATTTTAAGAGAAATAAAAGAGTAAAATAATGATACTCATACGAAATAGTATCTTGTGTTACACAAAATATAGTTGAAGATGAGAATGAATGCGTTGCGCAAAGTTTCTGTTGTGTAAAAAAATAATAAAATTTTAAATCCAATCGATTTCGCACAGTAGAAGTTTTCCTGGTTGTCAGCAACACGTTTATAATCCTCTGTTAAGGTATCACACGATGACGAAAATGAATAGCCATGCGCAGACAAACGTACACAGCCGAAAGACACGTTCATATATTTTTATTCTCTGAAAAGATACACGTCACAGCCACAGGGACGGTTCACCCTCCGTTTGTAAATAAACAAACCCAGATCAGGTTCACGAAAGATTACCGTGGCGGCTGTAAAGATACACACATTTGATAAGAAATAGTGTGAAAATGAGCAGTAGTTACTATTTTGCGATTGTGGGTCACAACGATAATCCCATATTCGAGACGGAGTTCGTCACAGTAAATAATAAAGAAGCCAAGGTAAGTCGGATGGTACGCCAGCTAGGCAGCAGTGTGCGGTGGCAATATAAAATCACCCCTATTTTCTACCCCACAGAAAGAGGATCATCGCCATCTGAATCAATTCATTGCACATGCGGCGCTGGATCTGATCGACGAGCATAAATGGAAGACAAACAACACGTACTTGAAATCGATCGATAAGTTCAACCAATGGTTCGTGTCGGGGTTTGTTACGGCGAGTCATCTGCGGTTCGTGATGGTGCACGACAACCGGAACGATGATGGCATCAAGAACTTTTTCAACGAGATGTACGAAACGTACATTAAGTATCTGATGAATCCGTTCTACATGCCAAACACGCCGATCAAATCACTCGCGTTCGAGAAGAAGGCACAGCTGTACGGTAAAAAGTTCCTCGGAACGTAGGACGCTGTTTCGTTTGGAAGCGCTACTGGGGGGGGGGAGAAATGGATTGATTTCGGATACATTCGACCATGTTATTACTAGCTTATAAAGAATCTAATTTAACTCAACGTAAGTTACTCATTTGCAGTTTGTGTCATGTCAGCCGGACATGGTTCTTGAATGCATTCGAAAGATATTTCCTTAATTTATGACCAATCGTTAAATTGTTGATTGAATATTGTCCAACAACAAAGTAAAGCACCACTTTAGTGCAGCAATTAGTTCACCGGAAACTAGTCATTTAGTATGACAGAATCTGAATGCATCGATGTTTTTGTCCGTTACGGAAAAGTGTCTGCCCGGACGAAGTATGTGTCTCGTTTCATATTCCTTATGAAAAAAGCGAAACGATAAAAAGTGTCCTTTTCTATCGATGATATCGATGTTCTCCGATAGATGGTTGAAGCGTTTTTCCCACCACGAACAACCAAAGGCATGAGACCGATAAAAATAAACCCCACTTCACGAGGGATATGCGGTCACGAAGGTTAGGACTACGCGCATATAGGGCTGTTTGTGTGTTTGTGTGTGTGTGTCCTTTTGCTCCTGCCCATCGAAGCATACTAATTTGGTTCATCCGGTTACGGTTGAGGAAAGCAACAACAACAAAAAATCTCGATACGGAGGACGATTCCAATATATCGGTCCGGGACCAAGCGGCCACACTCATTTGCTCTTCGAAGCCTCCGTGTTACGTGGTGTATGTAATATGCTAGCCGGCAACAGGTAACCCGCTGTGTTAACGCTTTGATAAATTTTCATTATGCCACGATTAAAATCATCAAACGATTATGACGATGGATAGACGGCCACGGGTTTACGGGTTCGCCCCTGAAGAGGTGAAAAAAACTCCTTTTATTATGATGAAACAGTTCCCAATCTCCGGGCTGCTGCTGCTGCTGCTCCTCGTGCGGAATGTCTGTTTTTTCCCCCAATAGCAATCCCCTGTTCCCGGTGCTGCGACACTGTAAGCATGTGGTTGCATCGTGCCTCAAAAAAAAAACAAGGCGGCAAAAGGACTTCAGGCACGGTTGTGTCTGTTGGTGGCAGCTCGTACTAATGCCCACGCTCCCAGCATTGCACAAGGGACCAGGTGGGAGTGGATCGTTTATTACCGGAAAAATTGCGTCTATAGCGGGGACAGGGAGAGTGATGGAGCGCGCAGTTCCTCCATGGTGATCACTGGAAGGCGGCCTTTCAAGTGCATAAATACGCAGCAGTGCGCACCTCAACAACAACAACAACCTGTGGAGCCTTGTCGTCCTGTTTATTGCTTTCCCTCTCCTCATCTCCTCGGCGCAACTTGTGCCGTCCACCAACCATCTTCGAATGTACGTGGACCGTGTAGCGAGTTTACACGTTCGTTTTTTTTTCTTCCCTCTCGTTTGTGTGTGGCAGAAGCAGCAAGAGACCTTTTATATTGAGTAATAACGGGTTGCCATAACTCGGTTTGCACCTTCTTCTTCTTGCGGACATCCAGCGTCCCAGGAGGATTGCGTTCCCGTAAGGATGCGTTAGATGTTTCCAGCCCGGGAATGCTTATTCAACTGATTGATCACACGCTTCACGGTGCGATACACAATTTGTCCATCCGAGTGGAAAATGTGTAAAATGCATCGGGTAAAGTATTCGAGGCGGTTCTCGATGCATCGATGCATTTTAAATGGGAGGGTGGTGGCAAAGCATTCAAAGCGATTGATAGAAATAGATGGCGTAAAGATAAACCGTGTAATACGATTGAATAATTTACTGTAATCAAACGCTATGGGGCGAAGGTGTTTAGAGTTTAATTAACATCCATAGGAAGATGATCATAGCCGTTTTGTTTGAGATGCAGAAAGAAAATCGTTTAGAAGCTGCATCTGATTTGAAAATAAGTGACAGTGTTTATCAGAATTCTATTTGTTCTATTTGTTTCCTGAAATGATTTCTTCCAAAAGTCCCCTCAATTCAAATCCTGTCATTTAGTAGCACGACTACTGCTCACTAGATGGCGCCACACAAATTAAACAAATGGATGTACATATTTAACAAATTGTTCATTTGTGTAAGGCGAAGAACAACAACCTCTTCTATTTTAACTGAATTTCAAGACTTTCTGAACTGAATTTCAAGAGTTTCTACAACAAAACTTACTAACCAACCACAATTTTAAAAGGTCTTGGCCTGTAATTTATGGCTCCTTTGATTTAATTTTAGTCGTAGCTAAATAATCAGTCCCGCAGTAAGACCAGTGCACTACAGCCACTGTCATCGGATCGCCTAAAGATACATTAGCCGAATTTAACTGTAGTTAGGAGGCTGAGAAGGCGACCTCAACCTCAGGGAGCTTCAACAACCAAGCGAATGAGGGAACTCGTTGTCAAAGGCTTTTATTTTTCTTCAAAAGGATCGTCTCGTCTTACTAAAATGCCACACAGTCAAAGGGGTTTCGTAGTCTAGGCTTTATGCACCAAGTCTTCGGGGTCTGATGGTTAACTATTAAGCTGCCTCTTGCAAGGGATCTCGTTTAACAAGAGACAAAAATGCTACCATCTACCAATCAACACCTCACAATTAAAGAGGAGTAAATCGTTAAAGTCATGTCTATCAAGAACCGTCCTAATCGTGCAATAATACCATCAACCAAGAAAACATGTCGCCAGGAATCCAGAAGTCTTTTTGAGAACGACGTCCGAAAGATTCCATCAGTCATGCTTCTTGCGAAAGGCCTTCACAAGTTTATATCCGCCACTGTTACGATAACCGGCCCAAATCTTACTTCATTGCTTGATACTTCTTAATGAGTGCTAAATAGTTCCACGAAGGTGTCCTCATCGACCGCAAGCTGGCGAGCGGAAAGTTCAACGCAAAAGTATCGTTTTCAGGCACTTAGCATCAATTCAAATTGGTTTCCTGCATTATATCGAACCGCTGCCAGTCGGGGACTTCTAGCCGTGGATGTAAGTGCCATCAAGGAAGTTACTCATGGATGTTTTACAGGAGAAAGAAGTCTTTCTCAGTCTTAAAGAGTAGATTCATAGAAGTGCATATTTCGTAGCTCATATGTTTGGGGACTTTTATTCAGAACCTCCAATGGGAAATTAAATGTCTACAAAACAAATCTAGACTATGGTGCTAGACAAATAAAAAAGATAATCAAACAAGACCGTTTTAAAAGACTATCAATGGCAGGAAAACGTATTGTCGATTGCGTCCATTTTCCAACCGAATGCACACAGAACACAGCTTCCTGTTCGATAGAAAAATTCTTTCATGACCATCTCCAGTACTTGAATCACACAGCCAGCCAACTCAGCTCGGTCGCAACATGGCTGCATTTGCAATTTTTATAACCCACCCCATCTCAGCCCGGAAGATCGGTCACACTTTAGTCAAAAGAGCGTGTGCATGTGTGTGTGTGAGTGACGGACGAGAAGGAGGCCGCCGGATGGGTTAAGGTTTTATGGTCCACGTGTTGCGTATGTACTTTGCTTTGATCTCGCATCCCGAACGCTCGAACGACCGGAACCACAATCCCTCTGTGCGCAAACATAAGGGGACGGGAAATATGGTTCACATTTTCAAAGCGGCACAGCATTCAACAGCTGGCCAGCCGTGACCGGTGCGTGCAGAAGAAAATATCACTCCAGCACCTGATTAGACTAATGTCCCTGGATGCGACCTGGATGCGACCTTTTTTACACCTAGCCGACCGTTGTCTTTTTTTTTCGTTTCGGTTCGGTTCGCATGCTTGCGATGGGAAGAGGGCTTCGGGTTGCAATTATTATGAAGCTGCCGAGTTCCTTCTTCGCACACAGGTGGTGCAGTTCTGTTTGAACTTGGCCGTTTCGCCCAGGCCCACGAAAGTGCCAGTTCCTGCTGGCAGTTGTTTTCCATTGATTAATTATCATCCACCGGTGGCCTGTGGGTGGACACAGTTTTATTACGCTTAGCTGACCGTGAAATCGATCCCCGGACCAGGCCCAAGTAACGCAACAACCGTGGGTATGAATTTTCGCACCTTTTACGTTGGTGGTTGGTTCCGTTGGCAAGTATCGACCATCGACACGAGCGCACCTAGGAACCGTCCGTGAAGCGTGAGGATATTATAACATTTATTTGTGTCTTATATTACGACCCGATAATACACGAAACCGACACGGAGCACTGTAAGCTCTAAACAAACCGCAGCGGATGGGAAAAATCGCAACTCAATCGAAAATGGCTAATTAAGAGATTGCTCCAATTGACTGCATACAACAGCGCGGCGCCTAATTAGTTCGATGAGCTCTTGAAATGGGCTCTTCAAGATCAACGCTGCAAACGACTAATTCCTGCTAAAACAGACACACAAACACACATACG
This sequence comes from Anopheles maculatus, assembly GCA_002091835.1. Lineage (NCBI taxonomy): Eukaryota > Metazoa > Arthropoda > Insecta > Diptera > Culicidae > Anopheles > Anopheles maculatus. The sequence goes on from KZ061597.1 coordinate 290,270, forward strand.
CGGATTAGCTCGTCCCCGTTACTGCAGGACTTCAGGGTAGCGGTGGTAGCCGGGAAAGGCATAATCACTGTCATAATTTTCCTTCACCGTGCAAGTGGCTCGTGAATGCATCCATCCAACTGTCGGTGTTGGAACCGTGCCGTCGGATGCGCTCGCGTAAATTTTGCGCGGAAATGTTTACCCAAAGCGGTGGGGCAGCATTTTCATTTGCATACGAAATCGGTACCGGGCGTGAACGCGCTGCTGCTACTACTGCTGCTTGTGTGAAAGGTGCTTGTACGAAGATGAATATTTAATTGATAAATGAGGAAAAACGAATGGGGAACCAGTAAGGGAAGAAGCGTCGGAGCACTTTTAATATTTGTCTTAACGCGAAACCCATTTTACACACGTTTATATGTAGCTACACGTTGATGCATCTGTAACAACGGTTTGTTAGTATAACAACAATTAAGATGGTTTAATGTTAACAGCAACTTCAAACAAAAATTCCAATGAAACGCGTATTACCCGTAAAGCGAACGATCCATTATTGGCGAACGGAACTAATCGATCAATCGACATAAAAACCAATTAGGTGGAAAGGGTTTTGAGTTTGGAAAGACTAATTATAGACATTCGGCTAACGGGCAGAGCCTGTGTGTGTGTGTGTGTGCAACCCAGCAATAATGGCATTAGTCTCTGATCTAAATATGTTGTGCCGAGCGTGGACGAGCAAAACAAAACACACAATGTGTACAGAGAGAAGAAAACAAAACACACATCAGCAGATAATAGAAAGAAATTGGTTTTTCTGTCGTTGCTTTTGAACTTTGTGCTGAATATTAGTGGAATATAATTATGTTGTTGTTCCGAAACACACCAAAGCTCACACGGACAATAATTCTTTTTGAGTGGAATAAGGTACGCTATTTATATCAACTTTTGCGACGTTTTATCTAAAATTTGCCCAAGAGGAAAAATGGCGGTAGTGTACATAACGTATGCATAAAACAATAGACTGATTACCAAGATGTTTCATGTGATGACCCTGTGTACTATCAATCCACTCAAATATCAGATCAGTCTTTTGTACATCTCCTTCATGTTAGCGTTATCAGTTCATTTGGAGCTATGCCCAAACCAATTAAGGTACTGCAATTGAAGATTTTATTTTGTTCTATGAATTTTATCCCAGTTTGTTCGTGATAACCTGAGTCATCAACTGCTTCGATTCGGCAGAAAGACAAAAACGACTACCTATTCGGGGAGATGTTCAGGACCCTCAACAAAGTTGACGAGACGTCCTGACGGCTGCTTCGTTATAGGGGTTATAGGCCTCCGTATTAGGAGCTCCGTATTAGAGGGCCTTAAAGAAGGGATATTAAGGTATTCGTGTCAGGAACTCTATCTAGGCAACCTCGTAATAGGGGCGCCTATGGACAGATATAGAACCCCTTCGGCCGCGTTAAATGAGTCTTTGATGTGACGGCCTGTCTCCTCCTCTAAATGCCTCTATTGGACCTGACCTCGCATTAATCAGAGCTTCCGTCTAAATAGTGAAGAATATCCCGGACAAAAAGACACATTTGTATAATAAACTCTATCCATGTCTTAGATGATGCTGTCCGAGTAAGAATGGCTCTAATTTTGAGGTTGTAAAAACGATTTCTTCGATGGTAGAAATCTTTTCAAACGTCTAGTGAAGAAAGCCAGTTATTAGGAAGATAAACCAAATAATGTTTTTTTGTCGTAAAATTGAAGACCTAGGTAACCTAACCTAACCTAAGGGGGCGGACTCTCCTGTTTGCTGTTCAACATCGCTCTGGAAGGTGTCATGCGAAGCACGGGCTTCGACATCCGGGGCACAATTTTTACCCGGTCTCTCCAATTCCTTGGCTTCGCGGATGACATCGATATCATCGGGCGAACATCTGCGGCGGTGTGCGAAGCGTACACCCGACTGAAACACGAGGCCGATAGGATTGGATTGAGGATCAATGCGACGAAGACAAAGTACCTACTTGCCGGAGGCTCTGACCGTGATAGAGCACGACTCGGAAGCAGAGTATTAGTTGACGGCGACGATCTCGAGGTAGTAGAGGAGTTCTGCTACCTTGGCACGATCGTAACTTCGGATAAAAACGTAAGCTGCGAAATCCGAAGGCGCATTGTTTCGGAGGAATCGTGCCTACTACGGACTCCACAAACTCCTGAGATCCGGAAGACTCCAACAACGCACGAAATGCGCCATATATCGCACACTCATACGGCCGGTAGTCCTCTACGGGCACGAGTTCTGGACTATGCCGGCGGAGGACGCCAATGCACTCGCCAATTTCGAACGGCGGGTGCTACGGACTATCTTTGGCGGTGTGTGCGAGCAGGGCACACGGTTTGACGGTTGTCAAAGCCGGAAGGATACGCTGGTTGGGGCACGTGATGGGGATGCCGGACTCATGCCCTGCCAGGAAGGTGCTCGTCAGCGACCCGTTCGGCACGAGGCGTAGAGGAGCACAGCGAGCTCGTTGGCTGGATCAAGTGGAGTCAGACCTGAGGGATATCGGATGCAGCCGGGGATGGAGGAGTGCAGCCATGGACTGAGTTTCCTGGAAACTAATTGGACGCCAGGCCCTGTCTACTAGACGTGCTCCGTAGGAGCAGGCCAGAAAAGAAGAAGAAGTAACCTAACCTCCTTTAATATCTACTTATACAGCACAATGCTATACTTCAGGTGGCATAAGTCTCCATATTATATCGTTTTTTGACGTAAATTACACCACTTTTTTCTCTATTGAAACGTGTGAGGAGTGTAATCTTCAACAATGAACAAGACCTCAAGAACTGGTCAGCCAACACAGCCAACATTCCGTAGCTTATCTTATATTCAACTTATACGCCAACTTATATATTTTTTCTCGCTCAGATACTTAATCTATCTACACAAGTAATAATAACAAAGATGTAAGAATGATCTTCACGAAGACTGGCTGAATGGGAACGAAACGATGACAAGGAAAAATTGACACGAATCAAATGGAGAGGATCGCGAGTGATCGGGAAGAAGAGATGCTTGATTCCCAAGAGGTTCAAGATCAAGCACTTAACATCAGTCCTCGCAACAACGCAACAGAGAAGGAGCAAACTGAGTGAAGAATCTTGGCTCATGGGGACCGATGCATACTCCAGCAATCATTTGATCAACGAGCAGTACAAATTATTCAGACAAGAGTTGTCCTCTTAGACCTGGCGCATACTATGGAGTTAAGACGGTGAAAGTAAATGAGGCACGACTTGTTCTCTTGCGTTTTGGAACTATAAGACCACGAAGAGTTAGTCTACCTTTGCTGATACGCGATGACCGAGCCAGTAATCCAGCAATTAAAAGTATTTACTGGCTTCTTGTTAGATTTTAAGTTTAATCATAATTAATTTTCCATTAAACACTCATCCTTTAATTAACAAAAAATAATTAATTCTAAGATCTTTACCTTTCCTTCATTCATCCTGAGATTGATTGCCATCTGTTCTTCACCTTCTCGAAGCAACCTCCGCCAACTGCTACCCACAAAAATCGTGGAATTGTGGAACCGTTTTCTGGAAAATGGTTATGATTAGCATTTCAAAAACTTTCCCAAAATAACATTCCATCTCTTGTATTACGCTAACCTTTCCACGAAACGTTAAGGGAGAGGTTTTGGGGGGTTTTTTTTGGGCAAACCGAACAAGAAGAACATACCCGATATTCTGGGTCGTGATTGATTTGTGGCGCAACGTACTAATGTGTTCGCTGCAAAAGGACACGTTGTGGTACGCTGCCTTGGGTCGAGGGAGTCTGCATTAAGGAACCTCACCTGTGTCGCTGTTCGGTCGATCTTTAACCTTCCATTGCTGGTTGCTTCGAACGGCAACTGCCCCCGAGGGCTGTAAATTCATACCATACCAATTTCCGTCCCACACCGAAGCGTTCGAAAATGTTCCGTAGGTAAAGAAGTGCAAGAAAAGCGTGGAGATGGAAAGGTACGAAACAGAAGCTAAAGGCCCGGAGGTTACGAGAGTGAAATATGACGGGAACATTGTGCCCCTTTGGAACATCCTGGCGACAATCGGTGCACAGCGACAATGAGCGCGACCGAACCGGGTTGTGGAGCCGAAAGTGTATGGCCACACAGCCAGCAGCAGCAGCAGCAGCAGCAGCAGCAGCACAAAACAGAAGAAAAAGAAAGGGGGGGGGGGGGGGGGGGGTAGGTGTTGGGGGTGATGCGTTCGGTTGGGGAAAAGCAAACATAAATAAACAAAACTGTTGTTCGGAAAAACATCTTTTCCTTTCGGCGAAATTGAGCGTTTGAGCTGCTTGCTGTCCATTTTCGCATTCACAGACACACACGCACACGCACACAGACGCCCAAGGTTCGTCAACATTCGATCGAGACAGAAATGTCAAAAAGATAAGCTAAAACTAAAAAGATGCAAATAATCGAAAAAAAAAGGGACAAAATAGTGGAGCGAGTGGTTTTCCCGATTGTGTTCCAATCGCTAAAGTTGATTTGTGTGTATGTGTGTGTGTGTGTGTGTGTTTGTGTGGTGTTGAACTCCACCAGAGAACAACGCAACAACAAGGTTAGGCCGTGTGTGACGACGCGTACACGAACCGTTCTCCCGGTCTCTACTTAGATCGCTCACGCTTTTGGGGATGAGTTTTGAAAATGCGAAAATAGAAAGAGAGAGCGAGCGAGCGAGCGAGCGAGAGAGAAAAAGCATGAGCGCGAAAACTCCAAACCTTCCTTTTTCGATTTGCACCAACACCATTACTACACACACGAGAGAACAGGTGTGCAGTGTATATGCGTATACATACACACACACACACTAGCAGCTGCTTTTCTCCAAGTTGACGAGTGACGATACAGTGGTATTAGTGTGTCGGAAAGCAAACCGTTCGTAGAAGCATGCGCCGCTCGCGGGAAAAACCACCTTTGTTTTATCAGATGCTCGGTAACTATGGGCACGAAAGGCACCGCACACTGGACAAAACCGTATGCTTGCTCAACGGATATTTTCCCGATTTTCCCTAATTGGTATCTATTTTCCCCAACTGGCGTAAGCAAATCTTCCATCCCCACCACGACCGATGCACACCCACTATAGGCGTGTACAGAAGGAGGTGGAAGTGGGGTTGGAAAATCGGATAGAAAAACTGACCGACACCAGCGGACTCGGACGCATTGCACACGTGTCCGTCGGATGGTACGGATCGGAACGGGAACAGCCTACGCAAACATCGTACGGTGACCCGCGTGACATCCGGTGTAGCAGCAGTTTTTCACACCCTGCCACCACCGCCCCACTCCCCCTGTTCGGCCCCGACAAGCGGTGGGTGAACGTGAAAAGTGTGTGTTAACAAAAAGCCGTGATTCTGTGTATTGCATAAGTGGAAACTGTGTGAAAAACTGTGGAAAATTCGTTAATTTTTTTTTGGGCGCGTGAGCGAAACGTTAAGCAAAAGGAGTAAGAAAATTGTGCCTATCCTTCTTCCCCTATACAAAAAAATAAGATTTTCATTGTGTACGTTACAAGTTCCCATTCGTTTTCCTTTAAATTGATAAGCAACTCCATAGGAATGTTTTCCAAAAAAAGAGTTTTCCATCGTACGGTTAAGCCATTTCTGCACGCGTTGCGAATGTAAAGTGTTTTGTCTGTATGTGTGTGCATGTGTGTGTGTGTTGGTTGGTTTAATCTCCATCGTGCGCTCCATCCTGCTGTACGTGTGTTTTCCCTCTTTCGTCAATGTGTGTGTGTGTGTGTGTGCGCGTACTCATTAATAAAAAATAGGTGTGCTTTGCGAAGGCGATGATCGTTCGGCACACCGTCCAGCTGGTGTGTTTGTCTACTAGCTCCCCATTACTGTCCCCCGCTTCCTGCCGCCTTCCCGCCTTCCCCTTCTTCCCAACCCCACCTACGGGTTTGGTAGTGTGTGGATCGGTTCCGAAGTCGGTCGCGGTTCGTGCGACCAAACGACAACAATCATCGTCACAAAAACGGGGTTAAAAGGTTGTGTTGGTGCGGTTGTCCACGTTCGGGTGGTCCGTGCCGAAGCACGCACCAAACGAAGGGGAAAACCGAGTTTTCCGACAGCGACGACGGTCGACTCATGGAATTTTCATCGGACACACCAGTGTCAGTCCTTTCTTTGCAGTCAGCTTGCGCAGGTTGCGTGTGTGGTTGCGTGTTGTGTGCTCTGGTGTCATCACCGTTTGTGCCCTGCCACCCTTCCCACCGCTTTTCTTCGGGGCTGCTGCAGCCCCTACAGCGGGAAGGGGGAAGGAAACGGTTCCAAGCAGGAGTGACAAAAAAAACACGGAAGAAACAATAGAACCATTAACACAGTTGAAAAAACGGGAACAAACGCGGGCCACAAAGCATAGGGTGTGAGTGAACTAGTAATCACCGTTTGTGCCCTGCCACCCTTCCCACCGCTTTTCTTCGGGGCTGCTGCAGCCCCTACAGCGGGAAGGGGGAAGGAAACGGTTCCAAGCAGGAGTGACAAAAAAAACACGGAAGAAACAATAGAACCATTAACACAGTTGAAAAAACGGGAACAAACGCGGGCCACAAAGCATAGGGTGTGAGTGAACTAAAACTCTTCAACCTTCCAATCAGGTGCGTTTTGGAGGGAGAGGAGTGTGTGCAGGGGGGATGGGTAGGAAAAACAATCTCCCATTGTTAAAGAAGTGCATCCGCTGCTGTGTACACTACTGGTTCGGTGCCTTTCTGCCACGTCCCAAAACTCCAACTATTTGCGAATGAAAGTTTGTTCCACAATCTTCTCGCCATTCCGTTTTTCCGTCCTCACCCGTTTTGGTTTGGCCCGGACACGGCAGGTGGTCAAATGGAGCGTTCAGATTAGCACAATAAAAGGGAGCGAGAGAGAGAGAGAGAGAGAAAGAGGGAAGTGGTGGTTTTTGGGTGGTGCGCTCGCTTTGGGTCATTCCAGTGGAACGAGGAAAAACCTCTTGGCGAAAGTATTTTCCTACCAATAAGTGGAATGGTTTTATTTCTTACAGTGCACAGAACATTTTTGCACAAAGTTTGGGCATAAAACGCTCGAAGAAAAATATCTTCCGTTTTCGAAGGTGGAAAAATGGTGGAAAAGCATTTTACATCCGCGTCCATTACCTCGTGTAACGCTTCGTAACGTCTTACTTGAATGGTGGAGTAGGATGGTAAAACGAAGTCACCGTTGGTTGTGTGTTGCTATGGAGGGGGTTTCCCACTTTTTATTTCACACAAAAGCACAATAAGACCACACACACAAACACACACGTACACATACAAAGCAAACTACATGTAAGTGAAAGCGGAAAACGGGAAACGGCCAAAGCGTTAGGGGATGAAAGTGTTTTATTCGTTCGATCAGTCAGACGACCCCCACCATCCCCAATCCATGTGCATGTGTGTATGTGTGCATGTGTGTGTGCCCGTCTCTCGTGTTGGTGCCAGAATGAGACGGGAAGAATTAAATTTTCATCATCAGAAGCCAGTACACCTGCATGCATAATAGATGGGAAAGTTGTTGTACGTCTTTTTTCCCTCATTTTTGTGTCCTTCGCCCTACAACTCTATCCCCTGGTTCCCCCCAACTCCCATCCTAGCACACACACACACGTACACGCAACTTTGCACACAATACTCGCGTCTATTGGTCCATTCTCGCCCATAAATAGTTAATCGTAATAGGGACGTGTGTGTGTTTCTGTGTGAAAGCGCGTGGCTGTGTGTGTGTGTGTGTGTTTAGGTGTTTCTGAAAGTTGTTAACACAGCGCCGTATTCCCATCAATGACGACGTATTCTAAAGATAACGCTTTGTAACGACGGGCTTGAACAGCATGGTTTACTTACTTCATAACGCTTAGTGCCCAACAACAAAAACCACCCCAAATTAAGGCCCACCATCAAGAGTAGTAAAACGAAAGAGACGAAAGAGAGCAGAGAAGATAGCATAAAGTTGCTGTGGTTGCTTTGGTTTTGTTTGCATTGTTGCGCCCTCTCTGCCGCTGGCTGGCGACGATAAACGATAAACGAAAAGTTTTGATGAATTGAGATGCGCATGCAGCCATCTTTTTGGTAAGTCAAAGCCAAACACGGTGGAGTTTGCCCTCCGAAGCGAGCGTCTCTCAACGGCTGTTTTTTTTCCTGCGTGACAAAAAACACACACAAAGGCAAGGCACGAGCATATCCATCCAGCTGCGACCAACTTTTGGGTCCACCGGTGTTCTGCTCTGCTCTTGATTAAAATCCGTCCGCTGTTTGTTTACTTTCCGGGTCCGGGAGGAGGAAAGCGAAGGGAGGTTTCCCTGAAGGGAGTTCCAGACTTTTATTATACCTATCGGTAGGTTAAATAGTGAGCGCGTTTGGGACATTTGAATTATAAGCTCGATTATCATTATTATCGTCGGATGCAACAATTTTTATTTCCACAACGGAAATCCCCCGGAAAGGAAATAATCTCACCCCATTGTGCGTTGTGTAAGCGGGACTGTTACTTCGCTGCTGGTTCTGCGCAGCACTTTCCCAACACTCTTGGGGTGACACTCTGTTTCCACTTGCTTTGTATTTGTGCGAGTTACTTTTGCTTTACTGGCGTACACTTAACATTGTTGCAACGATTTCCGTTTAAAAAAACGCATCGAAACAGTCAAACCGAAACCGAAATTCAAACAGTCGCACGCACTCACACTTGCTTTACTACTGTCAGCAAACAAAAAAGGAGAAAAAAAAATGGTAAGGTAAAGCACACAAACAAACACACATACACACACGCGCAACACACAAATACACAACGCACAATGGGGTGAGATTATTTCCTTTCCGGGGGATTTCCGTTGTGGAAATAAAAATTGTTGCATCCGACGATAATAATGATAATCGAGCTTATAATTCAAATGTCCCAAACGCGCTCACTATTTAACCTACCGATAGGTATAATAAAAGTCTGGAACTCCCTTCAGGGAAACCTCCCTTCGCTTTCCTCCTCCCGGACCCGGAAAGTAAACAAACAGCGGACGGATTTTAATCAAGAGCAGAGCAGAACACCGGTGGACCCAAAAGTTGGTCGCAGCTGGATGGATATGCTCGTGCCTTGCCTTTGTGTGTGTTTTTTGTCACGCAGGAAAAAAAACAGCCGTTGAGAGACGCTCGCTTCGGAGGGCAAACTCCACCGTGTTTGGCTTTGACTTACCAAAAAGATGGCTGCATGCGCATCTCAATTCATCAAAACTTTTCGTTTATCGTTTATCGTCGCCAGCCAGCGGCAGAGAGGGCGCAACAATGCAAACAAAACCAAAGCAACCACAGCAACTTTATGCTATCTTCTCTGCTCTCTTTCGTCTCTTTCGTTTTACTACTCTTGATGGTGGGCCTTAATTTGGGGTGGTTTTTGTTGTTGGGCACTAAGCGTTATGAAGTAAGTAAACCATGCTGTTCAAGCCCGTCGTTACAAAGCGTTATCTTTAGAATACGTCGTCATTGATGGGAATACGGCGCTGTGTTAACAACTTTCAGAAACACCTAAACACACACACACACACACAGCCACGCGCTTTCACACAGAAACACACACACGTCCCTATTACGATTAACTATTTATGGGCGAGAATGGACCAATAGACGCGAGTATTGTGTGCAAAGTTGCGTGTACGTGTGTGTGTGTGCTAGGATGGGAGTTGGGGGGAACCAGGGGATAGAGTTGTAGGGCGAAGGACACAAAAATGAGGGAAAAAAGACGTACAACAACTTTCCCATCTATTATGCATGCAGGTGTACTGGCTTCTGATGATGAAAATTTAATTCTTCCCGTCTCATTCTGGCACCAACACGAGAGACGGGCACACACACATGCACACATACACACATGCACATGGATTGGGGATGGTGGGGGTCGTCTGACTGATCGAACGAATAAAACACTTTCATCCCCTAACGCTTTGGCCGTTTCCCGTTTTCCGCTTTCACTTACATGTAGTTTGCTTTGTATGTGTACGTGTGTGTTTGTGTGTGTGGTCTTATTGTGCTTTTGTGTGAAATAAAAAGTGGGAAACCCCCTCCATAGCAACACACAACCAACGGTGACTTCGTTTTACCATCCTACTCCACCATTCAAGTAAGACGTTACGAAGCGTTACACGAGGTAATGGACGCGGATGTAAAATGCTTTTCCACCATTTTTCCACCTTCGAAAACGGAAGATATTTTTCTTCGAGCGTTTTATGCCCAAACTTTGTGCAAAAATGTTCTGTGCACTGTAAGAAATAAAACCATTCCACTTATTGGTAGGAAAATACTTTCGCCAAGAGGTTTTTCCTCGTTCCACTGGAATGACCCAAAGCGAGCGCACCACCCAAAAACCACCACTTCCCTCTTTCTCTCTCTCTCTCTCTCTCTCGCTCCCTTTTATTGTGCTAATCTGAACGCTCCATTTGACCACCTGCCGTGTCCGGGCCAAACCAAAACGGGTGAGGACGGAAAAACGGAATGGCGAGAAGATTGTGGAACAAACTTTCATTCGCAAATAGTTGGAGTTTTGGGACGTGGCAGAAAGGCACCGAACCAGTAGTGTACACAGCAGCGGATGCACTTCTTTAACAATGGGAGATTGTTTTTCCTACCCATCCCCCCTGCACACACTCCTCTCCCTCCAAAACGCACCTGATTGGAAGGTTGAAGAGTTTTAGTTCACTCACACCCTATGCTTTGTGGCCCGCGTTTGTTCCCGTTTTTTCAACTGTGTTAATGGTTCTATTGTTTCTTCCGTGTTTTTTTTGTCACTCCTGCTTGGAACCGTTTCCTTCCCCCTTCCCGCTGTAGGGGCTGCAGCAGCCCCGAAGAAAAGCGGTGGGAAGGGTGGCAGGGCACAAACGGTGATGACACCAGAGCACACAACACGCAACCACACACGCAACCTGCGCAAGCTGACTGCAAAGAAAGGACTGACACTGGTGTGTCCGATGAAAATTCCATGAGTCGACCGTCGTCGCTGTCGGAAAACTCGGTTTTCCCCTTCGTTTGGTGCGTGCTTCGGCACGGACCACCCGAACGTGGACAACCGCACCAACACAACCTTTTAACCCCGTTTTTGTGACGATGATTGTTGTCGTTTGGTCGCACGAACCGCGACCGACTTCGGAACCGATCCACACACTACCAAACCCGTAGGTGGGGTTGGGAAGAAGGGGAAGGCGGGAAGGCGGCAGGAAGCGGGGGACAGTAATGGGGAGCTAGTAGACAAACACACCAGCTGGACGGTGTGCCGAACGATCATCGCCTTCGCAAAGCACACCTATTTTTTATTAATGAGTACGCGCACACACACACACACACACATTGACGAAAGAGGGAAAACACACGTACAGCAGGATGGAGCGCACGATGGAGATTAAACCAACCAACACACACACTCACACACACATACAGACAAAACACTTTACATTCGCAACGCGTGCAGAAATGGCTTAACCGTACGATGGAAAACTCTTTTTTTGGAAAACATTCCTATTGAGTTGCTTATCAATTTAAAGGAAAACGAATGGGAACTTGTAACGTACACAATGAAAATCTTATTTTTTTGTATAGGGGAAGAAGGATAGGCACAATTTTCTTACTCCTTTTGCTAAGCACCAAAAAAAAACACACCGGTACACGATAAATGGCCACCGAACCACCGAAGGCAGCGCTGTTGCGGGCCGCTAAAAATGCGCTTCACTTTTATGTGCCATATTTCGGTTTTATATTTCGCTTTTCCCTTCCCGTGTTTTTTTTTTGTACCAATGTGCGTGCGTTTTGTGAACAAAAAAAAGCTGGCAAAATAATGTCTCTCTATGTGTAGAGGCAGTTTTTTTGGTTTGTTTGTTCTCTTCTTGTCGTTCGTGTGCGTGGTTTTATCTAATGCTTCGTACTAGTCGGGCCTTGCCCGTGAGGATACACACGCGCGTTTACCGATAGGGAAAAACTGAACCACCCTTCCCTTCTCTTCCCTTCCATAACCGGGTCAACAGCGAACGGTAACAGTCCCACGCGCATCATAAATTGGTTTTGCAAATTTGTAGTACATTCAAAATTGGTCGAATACGGGTGCGGTTTTATACCGACCTCCATCGTTAATTCTACGCCGTTTTGTGTGTGTCCGTATATAGGTGTCCAAGTGTGTGTGTTTACGTTACTGCCTGCAGCAGCCACATCCTGACCTCACCATTTTCATTCATTTCGTTTCGGTTTTCCGTGTTTAAGGCATAAAATGTCAGCTTAATTGCAAGTGCAGAGAGTGTGCGAGTGTAAACGAGGGAAAATTTAATTTTCACACGCATCTGGAAGGGGGGAAAAGTGGTGTAAGGGAGTGGGAAAAGACTGTCAAAAGAAGCCGGAGCGCTGTGTAAGTTTCTCCGGCACTCATTTTCCTTTCGAGCCGCTCGTGAACAACGGACCTACCGGAAACGCCATTATTCCATTCGAACGCCTAATCGGTACCTTACAAGTGAGTGGCACGCACAAGCCCTATGAAGAATAAGAAGTAGGGAAAAGTACTTTCCACCTCACCAAAACGTTCTTCTTCCTCTTTCTTGTCTTGTGGTCACGAAAAATTGCTTCCCCCCGGGTTTTTCCACCCCGCGCTTCGTACGATATTACGTCGCACGAATTAGTGGAAAATTGAGCTTCAGTTAACATTGTTTTTTTTTTTGCTCACGCATACACACATACACACGCACACAAAAACAAAATTAAGTAAAACAAAAAAGTTGGAGCTTGGTGTCCGATTCTTCTTTCGGAAAACCTTCGGGCAGCTGCCGGTGAGGTGCGATGAGTTTTTTCCCAGTTTAACCGCAACCATATATCGCTTCTGTTAGTAAGAAAAAAAAAAGTTTTTCTTCCGTCCAAAAGAACCCAAAAATAAAACAAATAACAATAGCAGTAAACAAACAGTTGAGTTGTGTCCTTCGTGTTTCGTACTTCGTGCCACACTAGGGATGGTCGTGTGTGTTTATGTGTGTCGGCGAGTTCAAGGGTTCACTTTGCCAAGGATGTGGTCGCTAAGTGGCTCGTACCCACTCTTGTCTGACCCCCTTCTGCGTCGCCCTTCTGTAGCGCAGTTGCTGGGAAAGTTCCTGCGAAAAATGGACGACATGAACGCATGCGATGCGTACACTCACTTCCCAACCGTTTGACCTTGATCCAGAAAGAATAATACCGCCCATTATGGCTTCGCTACAGGATATCGGGACATCGAACGAAATAAAAACATTCTCCAGTTCTGGAGAAAGTCCTTCGGTACACACACACACACACATTTTCCAAGAAGTCACGTCAAATTTGAAACGATCGCACACTGCTTCCCCGTGCTCAGCAGTTTTGTTTTCGTTTTGTGGGTAAAATATAAATGACAAATTTTCTGCTGACAACGACGACGACGACGATGATGATGATGGTGATCACCACCATCAAGGAAGGAGAACTTTTTTCTGGTTCCCAGGTACCAGAGTAGCTTTTCCCGAAAACTTGCCGGTAACAGTTGTGACAAACTGCTACATTTTCCACGTACCAAGTCAGCCGGTCCGAAAGTTTAAGCCGTCACGACGCGAACGGCCAATATTACCGACCTCGAGCTGCTGTCGCGAAACGCAAAAAGGAAAATGATTTCAAAATTTTTTCCTCGCCTTACATGAAACAAAAAAACCGAGGAAAAATGCTCTCATTGCTCGAACCGAACGGTCTCGCCCCGCTTTGCTCGGTTAATGCTGGGTGCGCACGAGTATTGATTTTTAGCTTCTTCGCCATTCCCCATTTGCACCTGTGTTTGCACCGTCTTGGTCTTTCTCCGTTCTTTGTCTTCCCAACCACACAGCGGGAAAGTTTGGAGCCAGTTTTGAGAAGCCCTGGACCGAAAGTTGTGTGGCGGCAGGGAAGTAAAATAGCTAGAAAAAGCACCACTCGGGTGGAGAAAAACTCATTCGACTAATAAAAGTAGTTAAGCTCATTGCGGCCATTCCCCCATTTATTAGCGAGTGATTTCGCGCCGGGAATGGAGGGAGCCTTTTTGGAGGGAAAATGAAAAATTATCCTATTCACGGCGAAAAGCACGTGCGTATTTCTATTGCGCCTGGCCGCTTCAAAGTCCGTAATAGCAAAAGCTGGTGTTGTGATTGCGATTCATTCATCAGCGTAAAGTGAAACAGATCCACCCGGTAAGAAGACTAAGTGAGCTGCTTAAGAAGCTATTTCGCGGAACAGTTACCCTTCAGGGGACGGGTGGATCATTTCCCGAACTGAACCCACCACCATCACCACCCATTTCCCCGACACCATCGTAGCTTAGCTTTACAAAGTGAATATTATTATCGTCACCCGTGAACCGAGCTGAACCGAATAGATAAGGTGGTTTCCGAGGCAAAAAAGGGGATACCACACACACACAAACCTTCCCTTTTTTTTCTTAGTGGGGATGCCAGTGTGTGCGCGTTGGGGTGTTTCGGTAGCGTGAAAAATACTCCAAGTCATCCCGATGCTTAGGATGCTCTAAATATTTCAACAGTTTGTCAACGCCATCTCCCAAACCCACCATTTTGGAATTCTTTTTTTTTGCGTTGTTGCTGTTGTTGCCGTTGCTTGGTTCAAAGGACCCCTCCGGGAACCGGAACACTGGGCTCGAGCCCCACGACGGTGGGCTGTGGTTTGTCGATTGGATTCGTCATAAAAAATGAAAACATCAAAAAGCTTAAACCATTAGACGCCCGTAAAGTCGCGCACGGGCTGCTCATGAATAATGCAGGCCCACCCTACGCCCCATTTTCCTTCCTCTTCTTCCCCTCCTCCCCTTCTAAAAAAGGGCACTTTTTTATCGAGGGCTCGCGCTCCGTTCGGGGAACACATTTTTTCCGACCCTCACTCACCAGCCACCGCGCATCACTTTCATCAAATGGGCGTTCGTTATTTTATAATATGCTTAACAAAATACTGCACGCCCGCCGGAACGAGTGGTGAAGGTGTCACCCCGTCCGGCGATGGAATGGAATGGCTTGGGGTTTTTTCGTGGAAAAATTGCGATAGCGCGCCTGGCGACATTGATTCGAGGCGGGTCCTCTGCTACTAACCCCGAGCTGCTCGATACTCAGCGTCGAGCACGGTGTCGAGTATCGTCGTAATCGGAACTTTTTCGCTGTCTCATGGTCATGCCGGAGACCATTTATCAATCCACCACTACACCACACACACACACACACACACGCTCACCCGTCTCGGTGGTTGTTCCGTCGACGAAGGTTTTTCCCACCACGTTTATTGCCATTGCTAAAAGGCTAGAGAGCATATTTTTCTATAAAAGCATAACAAACTGAGCCACTTGCCTTTTCGCTTCTTGTCTCACTCTCGCTCTCTCTCTCAGTCTCTCCCACTGTCTCGCTCTTGCACAGGAAAGCCACACATAGCCAGGGTCGGTCAGCAACGCCATACGGGTAGCTGACCATGAGCAACAGCTTGCTTCAGGGAGAGAAGCGGCGTCGTCGTCGTGGTGTAGTGCCGACGTGCTGTAAAGCAATCAAGCGCAAATCATAGGCTTGATCGTTATTAGTTTGACCAACAGCAACACACATACACATACACACAAAGGAAGAAAAAACAAAAGCGAAATAATAACGAATGAAAACTACAATTCCATCATCAACTGTTGCCCGCTAGTGGAATGTTACAAGTTAACCCCTTGAATTGAATGGTGTCCTGGTAGGGGATCAGGAAGGGGAACCCATTCGGAGGATAAAAGCATCATTGTTTTTTGAAACAGCAAGCTAATGGCTGACTATGGACAATGTTTGACTTTCAGCAAACCAAAACACTGCTCACAATGTATGTAACTCCATATAGAAAAATGGACAAAAACTTCTCGGAAAAGCTTTTTTGGCTTTTTATCTAATATAATAAATTTGGCTGCAAGGCTGGGAACAGTTTGATTCTGTGTTTTGAGTGTTTTGTTTTGTATTTACTTTAAATATCTATTCTCGGTTCTGTTGCATTTATGAAATACTCAGAATGCTAGTCGTTTTTAGGCTGCAATCTAACCCACCATTTTGAATTAAACTAAAAACTTTTTTGGTAAACAGTACATCTCTAGATCCTGGATGAGTTGTGCAATTGTGTTGTTTGTTTTTCTTTTATATTTAATGGCCAAAATGATTCCAGCTTTCACAAAAACTAACAGATTAGATTAAGCACCGTTAAAAGCATTAGATTTGAGTGTTACTGCTTAGGATAAACGAATAATTAACCCAACGCCATAATAATGCTTTCATATGAATGTGAAGTATAAGATACAAATATAAAAGAGGACATCTAAACACTAAAAATGGGAAAAAAGCAAATTTAATTTCAAAATTCAAATTGTTATTCAATTCTATCGTCACGATGGAGACGCCTAGTGCCTCTTATACTCAAGAGTGACACATACTTCAAACTTTTTGAAATAACTGCACCTAATTCGTCGTAGAATTTTTATAGGTTATAGACTAAGTAAGAGCCATAAGACGCTTCAGTTAATTCTTCTTCTTCTCTGACACTACAACCTCTGTAGGTCTTGGCCTGCTATTTCTAGCTTTCTATGACTTTTTTTTTATCCGTAGCAGAACAGTCCGCCGGGAACCAGGAACCCTGGTCCTGCCATGTGAAGGCCGGTGCCGCTATCGGATATACCACCGGGTCACACTAAAAGAGACCATCTAAACTATAAATATTCTAAAAAAAGCAAAGTTAGTTTCAAAATGCAAATTGTTATTCAATTGTATCGTCAGGATGGAGACGCCTAGTGCCTGTTATGCTCTAAGACAAGAAATGTAAGAAATACTTCAAAACTTTTTTGAATAATTTCACCTATTTTGTCGTAAAATTTTCATTAATATAGATTTGTAAAAAAAGTGGTTAACAGTGCAACGTACATAATGAATTAAATATTGAAGAGAATACAGCAAAACAACATGAACATCCAAAGAGTCATATTTCACCAACTTTTACCCATTTTTTATCGAAATGAATGGATTATGTTAGTTGATGTTAGCAGAGAAATATGACAATTCTTTAGCTCAAAACTCAAGTTGAGTTACCTTCTCTACTTTAAATTAATCTATCTTTTTTCTCCTAAAACTCCATGAAAAACCACCCGTAAACGCAAAGGTTATGATTCAGGCAACACGCAGTTCAGGGTTGTTTGTAATGCGTTGTATGCCCTCCCCGACACTGGAACGCCAACAGGCGGATATAATGCGTTCTCAACCGGCAAAGGGTTGATTTTAACGAAGTTTTAATAGAAGAACGTACGGCACACCACGAACGAAACCGTGCCACCGTCACATAATAACGCTGATAAACGTCACGCAGCCGTACGCAACGCAACAAACCCGGTCCCCGGTCGGTTGGAGCCGAAATGGAAATAAAACCTGAACATGTAATTGCTTCGAAATTGCGTGATAAGCCAAACCTGGGAGCGCGGGTTGGTTGGCTTCAGACATGCGTGCGTTTCGTTGAGTGCTTCATAGTGGGGACCGTGAAAGGACGCCGTCGTACGTCCAATGGGCTACCATTAATGGATGATGACGTTCATCGCCGTAGTCGTTGTCGCCGTAGCCGCCATCGCTGGCTAAACGTTGAAAACTAACGCTTAACGAATGAAGGACGCTCAAGCCACAAATTTTCCCTTGAACCGGATCGGAAAAGCGACCCCTTGTGGAATGGTGTTGTGCGGGTGGAAAAGGCGGCGTTCCGGCGCGAGTTTATCGATCCCAGAACCGGGTGAGTAAGCTGTCAAAAAGGAAGCGACTCCCGAAAAACCCATCCCGTTCGATATGACATCATGCCGTTCGATCGGTCGCTGGTGACAGGCCGAAGCGTTCATTTTATTTCGACTAATTTTCCACAGACGTCCGTCCCCGGGTTCGATTGAGTGAAGTGTAAATAGTGTAGCCGGAGGGCAAACACCGCCAACCAACTAGCGACCAACGCCAAAGCCTTCCGCAAAAGGAAGACGAGCTATTATTAGTCTAGCGTACCGGTTTTTTCTGTTGTTCGCAAAAGGGAAAATGGTGTAATAATAAGAAAAATATCAGGCCCCAGTCCACAGGGGCCCCAACAGTCACACAGCCAAGCGCCAGATGACCATTGTCGCTTTCATTATCCAATTTCGCGCTTCGCCGAACATTACTTGCGGCTATATCGCCCGCCGGTGATGGTACATTTTCATGAAATTAACCGTCCGCGGGTCCTTCGGCTGTCCGGGACGACCTCCTCCCCCCACTTTGCCCACCCAACAGTTAACCAATTATCTTGCAGCAGCCACACGGAACGCTCGCTACCCGAGGGCGCTACCCTCACTGACTGTGAGTCGTCGTTGTTATGATGGTGTCTTGGTTGTGCCTTTTTTTCATCCCTGTTTTAGTTTTCCCAACCCGACTCCCTGAAATTGCTGGAAGCATTCCCATTACAGCGCCCAAAGGGGGGGAGTAGCGTTGAGAGGGCTGTTCACTCCTTTGTCGCTATTAAACCCCATCGCTAACTGACATCAGTGAATAAAATGAGGATAAAACGGAGGAGAGCTTTTCCATAATATGGCCGAAATTTTCCACCCGAAGATAACGAAAAATAAACAGGGGGGGGTAGGGAGAATCGAGCGCGTAAGTAATAGTCACTTTTCAACAAGGAAAAAGTTGCTTGCGCGAGTGAAAAAAAGGCCGGTGGCAAAGCGCTAAGGTTGATCGTTCGTTTGCCCGGCGATAGGAAAAATAGAAAATGGCGGCCACACGCGTTTCGCTACACGCGTTCGGTTCGGTGATTATTTATTCATGGTCGCCCAGGAAAAAGCCTACAGCACGCGCTGGCTGTATGACGGCTGTTCCGAGGTACATTTGTCTGCTTTTCCGACCAAAGCCACTCGCTCTCTCTTTCTCGCGACAAAAAAAAAACCAAAAAAAAAGGGAACAAGAATACATTATTAACGGTTGATTTGGTTTAGGTTTAGAAAAGGTTTATCGATGGAAGAAAATGGTGAGTAAAAACAGTCGCCCAGAGAAACAAAAAAACCCGTCACCCAACCGGAACAAACGTTTGTAATTCTCGCGCATTCGCGCGTTTTGTGTGTGGCCAAATGGACTCCCAAAGTCAAATTGATGGTAAAACGAGTGAGCGACCGAGCCCGGTTTGTCGGGTGTTTATATTTAGTTTGCACGACGCAAACACATCAAAATCCATGTCCTGCGGTGGATTATGAGTCGAACCCAATCCAACAATCTAGAGGCGAATGAGCGGACTAGGGAGGGAGTACACAAAGGGCAACGGCTTAAAATAGGATTAAATTTCATTTCATGCGCCAAATAACGGAGGGC
This sequence comes from Anopheles maculatus, assembly GCA_002091835.1. Classification (NCBI taxonomy): domain Eukaryota; kingdom Metazoa; phylum Arthropoda; class Insecta; order Diptera; family Culicidae; genus Anopheles; species Anopheles maculatus. Next base: position 309,652 of record KZ061597.1, read on the forward strand.
GAGCAGCTTTCGGTGTTTCGGCTTCACATCAGCCAACTCCCGATGGTTGTGGTTTTGTTGCGCTGTGGCAAAACGCAATCAAACACAGCAAACAACACGGACAGCGGCGCTCGGTGGCGCAGGAACACAACAAAACAAAGCAAGAAAAAAAGAAGAACGAAACACGCATAAAGAACTCCGGCAAGGAACGGTTGGACTGGTATGGGGCGAGGGAAAAACTTTTAACGCAGCTGGATCAATATTACCCAGGGCAAGATTATTTCAATTATATCGAGGCGTGTTGGCGTCTTCTGGGGGCTGCTTCGCAGTTCTTCGCGAGTTTGGAAAGTTGTTGAAATGTTGCTGTTTAAAGACCCTGTTCCCTGTTTCCACATAATCACCGTTCACTTGGTCCTGGTGATCGCTTTGAATAAACTTTCACCCTTGAAAGCGCCACCGCTTATCTGTCCACCGACGAGAGAGAGAGAGAGCGAAGGAAAAAAAAACCCCCGACGGAAGAAAAGCAATTCCAAACGCCCGTCGATTGAATCATCAGTTCCCTCTTTGTGTGTGCGTGCGTTTGTAGTTGTAAGAGTGCACCCAACGTTTCTTATCGGACTTTTTCCATTTCGTTTCATTCGTTCCTCCCGTTTCGGACCCCATTCCTTGTTTGCGGAAGCTTTTCATTACTGGCAGATTTTCCACGGCGTGCGGATGATGCTGTTGTGTGTACCAACAACACGCCCCGAAGTTGGGTGACTTCACTCCGGCGGATAATCGTCCGGCGCAGGAGACTTTTCATTTTCCCAACCATCGTTGTACCGTGGCGATCGTTGGTTCGTTTCTCTCGCTAACTAGCAGCAGCAGACACAGAACTACCTGGTGAGGTTTTCCAACGCTAGGACGTTCGCCTGCTCAAGAGTCGAATTTTGTCGACGTCGCTGCTTTCCTTTTAAAGCGGCGCAATCACGAGGACCCGCTCGTCAGCTCAGACGCAGGGAAATGATAAGCCAGCCAACCAGGACGGACAGAAACCGGAAGAACTAATAGCCACAGGGAGGACAGGTAAAGCGCATCACCATTATTAGTATGCCACAGACGGAAAACCTCTCGACGGGACGGCACAATGAAAACGTTCAAGATACGTTCTAAGAAACTGTCCCTTTGTGTGTGTGTGTTGGTTTGAAGGTGTATTTGGCGTGTTTCCGTCAGTTATGATGAAATTTTCCATCCCCATTCTACGCCGTCATCCATTGAACAAATGCTTCCGGCTGAAAGAGCTGCTGTTTTCTCTCACGCGCAGCTCACACAAACCCACACACGGACTTTTCACGACCGCGTACCTTCTATGAAGATGGACAAGCTGTCTTTTCCACTTATATGAATCATCCCCTTGCGCCCCTCCCTGTTTCCCCAACCAACACCAACCACCAAACCGTTACCATGATTTGTTATTTTCTCGCATTTTCCTTTACACGCTCGTTTATGCTGCGCGCCCAAAATTCAACGGGCAACCGTAACCGGAAATGGAACAGTGTGTGTGTGTGTGTGTGTGTGTGTGTGTGTGTGTGTGTGTGTGTGTGTGTGTGTGCGTGTGGCTGTGTGAAGAGAAATGATATATTTTTAATTTCTAATCCTCTTACAATTTCGGTTCCCAACATCCCAAGGTGAACCCCCCGGTCCCGAAATCTGGCAGCCTGGTAAGGGACTTATCCGATTTTTCCTTTTTCCACCTTGCGTGTGGGTTTTTCGCTTAACTTGAGGTTGGAAACGTGCTCCACCTTGCAGCAGCGCGGGTGAAGCTTTATCTTCGTGCTGATGTAGACGGAAAACCTCTCGACGGGACGGCACAATGAAAACGTTCAAGATACGTTCTAAGAAACTGTCCCTTTGTGTGTGTGTGTTGGTTTGAAGGTGTATTTGGCGTGTTTCCGTCAGTTATGATGAAATTTTCCATCCCCATTCTACGCCGTCATCCATTGAACAAATGCTTCCGGCTGAAAGAGCTGCTGTTTTCTCTCACGCGCAGCTCACACAAACCCACACACGGACTTTTCACGACCGCGTACCTTCTATGAAGATGGACAAGCTGTCTTTTCCACTTATATGAATCATCCCCTTGCGCCCCTCCCTGTTTCCCCAACCAACACCAACCACCAAACCGTTACCATGATTTGTTATTTTCTCGCATTTTCCTTTACACGCTCGTTTATGCTGCGCGCCCAAAATTCAACGGGCAACCGTAACCGGAAATGGAACAGTGTGTGTGTGTGTGTGTGTGTGTGTGTGTGTGGTGTGTGTGTGTGTGTGTGTGTGTGTGTGTGTGTGTGTGTGTGTGTGTGTGTGTGTGCGTGTGGCTGTGTGAAGAGAAATGATATATTTTTAATTTCTAATCCTCTTACAATTTCGGTTCCCAACATCCCAAGGTGAACCCCCCGGTCCCGAAATCTGGCAGCCTGGTAAGGGACTTATCCGATTTTTCCTTTTTCCACCTTGCGTGTGGGTTTTTCGCTTAACTTGAGGTTGGAAACGTGCTCCACCTTGCAGCAGCGCGGGTGAAGCTTTATCTTCGTGCTGATGTATTGGTGTTTTTTTGTTATTGCTCTCAATCGTTTGGGAGTGTTTTTTTACGCCATAAAGCAGAGGGTGGGAAACGCAGCAGACGTTCTAAGAGTCAATTGCTTTCCTCCACCCCAGATGGGGAGGCTGACACCCACCGGTGACGATGGCACAACGTACCGGAGCAAAGCAGCAGAGAATTTGTGCTTCGATTTCAATCGTTTTTGTGCTTCAAATCCTTGACACATACACACACACACAATCACACAAACAAACTGAGTCGTTTGGGCTGCGGGAGGAAAGAATCAGAGCAAATCTTTCAACCAAAAGGAACAAGAAAAGCGAAAGCTCACCGGATCAGATCCATTCGAGTCTTTATTTTTTTTTTTTGTTCCGGCATACTGGAAGACCCTCCCGAAGGCCACACACACAGGGAGGGAAAAATCGGTAGCGCCATCAGGCCAACATCATCATTCTCGGCGTGCCCGTACAGGCGTATAAAGTGCTGATTTATTGGACTCTGTGGGGGAAAATATAAAATCCAGCTGCGACCTTCGAAGACCAGCTTCCAGGAAAGGATCAGATTGCTGCCATTTTCTTTCGTGGCTTTTTTTTGTGTGTGTGTGTGTTTGCGAGTCACACAACATTTCACACATCACACTATCTGTGGCCATCCGCCCACTTGCAGACACAAACACACGTAAGCAGAGCGCACTAAATCGATGCACGTGGCAATGACGAGCCGGAAAGTCAAAAAGCGCTTCATGAAAAACAGCTTCCGGCTAATAACCGTAAAAAAGCTCCCCCCCCAACACACACGCTCACAAACACACAATCTCTCTCTATCGCTCGCCAGGATAGGTTTTCGCTTTGAAAACTAGTTTTGAATACAGTTTACGGCTCCCTTTGTTGAGGTTGGATGAGAATGGGAGAATGGAGGCCGACGGCATTGATTAGTGGTTGTTTTAGTGGCCCTTCTTGCTACACATCGTGCTCCATCTTCTTCCACACCATTCGGGGGAAAACGCCTGCAGGCGTTACGCTAACAAATCTAATCAAAGGTGGCACTGATTTCTCGTACGCGTACGCACGCACTTGATCGCATGAATGTTTTCCCTCCGATGTTAATGTTGCTAATGTGAACCCAAAACCTTCAAACCTCTACCGCCCCCCCCACGGTTCACTGACCCAGATAAAGGTTTTGTGTCGCTGGGTGTTTATTGGAATCGGGGTTGGGTGTGGGTGTTCCACCTTACCCGGGGGGATGCGGTAAACGGTGAACTTCCTAGAAGCTTCAGCAACCCCAATGGATACACATCCGACATCCGATCCGTCACGATCCCGTTCCCCCGCTTCCGGTGGGCGCGATGAGCAGTAGCGAGCAAGCAGGCAGGCGGAGAAAAGAAGACCAGTGCCGACAACTGTCACTGTCACGCGAGCGACCGGTTACCGCGCGCACACAACACCGGATGCGAATGATATGTTTCTGAAAGGTTGAAGGTTCCGAAGGGTTTGGGGCCGGTCCGTTACGCGTGGCTCAAAGAGGTCTCGGCCGTGTTTATAATGTCATTTTCCAAACGAGGAGCCGAGTTAACCAACAGCATCCGCTACTGTTGGCAGGCGCGTTCCATCGTTTTCTTTTTGCCATGCCGCCGTTCCATTCGACCGTGAAAGCGTGCGAGAATGCCACTGGCAACTCTATGGAAACCACTCGGGAAGGAGGAGGCTACTTTTTCTTCTTCTTCTTCTCGTTGTTTTCCACCTAAAATCCCTCGTCTCTCCTGCTGGTGTGCTTCTGCTTCTCTGCAAGACTACACCTGCACGTGCGCGACTAATATATTCCGGTTCGGTTGGCGAATGCCGGAGGACGCATAGAGGAGAGAACAAAATGGGGAAAAAAAACATAACAACGATGGAAGGGCAGAAATGTCTATGCATGTGAGGGCGAGAAAGAAAAAGCAGACACACACACACACACATACAAAAAGCGAAAGAATGAGAGTGTCCTCTTACACAGCATCCAGCATCATCTAAAGATGTGTGTGAGTGTCTGCATAGATGGCACTTTGCTGCTTATAATTGGATTACCATTCGCCCTTTGGCTATTTGTTCAGGCGGGGAAAAGGTGTGCCACCCCTTAACACACATTCCTTTCCTCCGCTGCCCCACATTTAACCCACCCATTACGACACCTCGACACTCGACTCGACGGCTCGAGCTCTAGCGCTTCCCAACAAACCCCAAAATTCGACCTCAGATGAAGAGAGCTTTTAAGTATTTTCACGACCGACGGCGATCGCAAATCGCGCCGTAGACGCGTGTGCCAAGGTTAGGCACGGGAGGGGAAATTGGAAGCACTTAGCAGCGAGCACCGGGCTTGCAAAACTGGCTACTCTTGATGTGTTCCATGATGATGCTGATGATTCTAATGGATGCTCGGAATGGGCACGAACGTGTGGAGGTTTGTCCTTTCGCTTTTAAGGTGAGCACACGAGAACGCGAGCGAGAGAGCAATCATTTATTCAATGTGTAAAGGATTTCCGTGTTGCATTTGCATGATTGTTTTGCAAGTGCTTGCCACAATTACATTTTGTTGTGCCCTTTACTGCGGACTGTGTGTGTGGTAGCTGTGGTTTCTGGTATTGTTGGGTTTCCTAACCACAAAAACACAACACCCAACCAGAAACTACTTCAAAGCCAATTATTATGGAAACTATTAATTTACACACTGGCATTATGCGCTGAATCGGCTCTCTCTCTCTCTTATGTGGCTTGATTGTGAGCTTAAAGAGAGTTAAAAGAGGCTCACAATAATCCACTTTACCGTCTTTCCGTCTACTGTTAATGTAATCATCGAAGTCAAACATGTTGTCGAGGGATTTTCCCGGTAACGCAACTTTTTTCCCCATCTCCCCGGAGGAATGTCGGTGCTCGGTGCTTCATTCGGCCGGCTGTCAAGCCTGTTTTAATGTGTGGTGCAAACATCGAAATCGAAAATTAAAAATTGTTGTCAACTCACCCTCGCGAAAAAACTCCAAACATTTCCCAATTTGCTCGTTGTTCCCTCCACCGCTCCACCACATTAAACGAACGGGATGGCAATCTGAAAGGGAAGAATCGGAGAAAAGCACACGACAACCATTACCAAGAGCACCATCTGTTATCTGTTGCCTACTGCATCATCATCATCATCATCATCATCATTGCCGTATTCCTAACGCAAACAAATCCAATTTGCTCCGATCTCAAAAATATCGGATTGAAAAGTTTTCCCAGCACTTTCTTCCATTTTATTACTTTTCTAGCCCGAACCGGAAAGCCGGTTCCTCGTAGAGTCACGGTGACAATTACAAGCCTGTCTCGAGTTTGTCTACATGTGCGTGTGTGTGTGTGTCTAAGGGAAAGGGGGAAGAGAAGGAGCAAAGGAAAAGCAACACATTCTGCCCAACTTTTGTACACATGTTGTTGTTTATCTTGGCATATTATTCCGCCATTTTTCGCATCCACTTCACATGTGCTTTTTGCTGCTTTTTCCCGACTGCTTACAACCACCCCTGCCTGCGAAATGGGGAAAAAAAACGAGAACTCAACCCACCGAACCGGTGAAACAAATCAGATTCGGCGCGGCGCACACTCCCTCATTATCCCTTCCCTGATTCGCGCTTAGATACACACACCTGCTTTTCCAATAAGAAATAACTCATTTTCATGCATTCACGCCCGGTCCCCCCCATAGGGAAGGTGATGGTCGGGGTGGAATGCTCCGAAACTGCCGGCGCCTCGCTGTGGGAAAGTTTGGCGGGACTTACCGACCATTAAATGACATCCGGCATCCGGAAGGAGAACGCGGCAAAAAAGGGGGACGGATGGTGCCGGTGGGAGCTTTTTGTTTCTTTCGTTTCGGTTTTGTTTGGTACCGTTTTGTGTTAGACGCTTGGCGATGCGCCTTTCGCGTGTACGGCGAGTGAAGCCCATTGTTTCGCGCCACGCAAGACAGGCGCTCGCTGGCGTGTAAATAGTCGGCCGGGGGGCGAAAAAAAAACTCTGTCAAGGTGATGAATACGTGCACCTTGTGCTGGAGAAGGTTCTTTTCTCCATATGCCTCGAGGTGGTAAGGATATCAGTACGTGGCTAGCTGCAATTTTAAATTGTACGCCAAAAACAGAGTGTAACAGAGGCGTAGGGTGGAAAACTTCAACGAGCGAGCTCATTAGTCTTGTCACATTTTACCCTCCCAGCACGGGTTGTGTTTACTGCTTGCTGCGGAATACTGGGTGCAGCAGCAGCAAATGGAATGGCAAGAAAACCCGTGCTGCTGCCCTTTTGCTAGATATGTGCTTAACCCTTCGCTGCCCGAATCACGGTTTTGAAGCCGAAACGAACAATGTGTGTTTTGATGTTTGATGCCCTTTTGTTGTGATTCGCGGGAATTCGGAGGCTTTCTTTTTCTGTTTCTATTTGAAGAAAACAAACAACAAAGCAGCATTTCAGCGGAACAAAAGCTCGAGGCATGCAAGTTAATAGATGTGCATGTTTACTCTGCAGCTGATACGAAGCAGACGATGGAAATCAGATGTATGTTCGAGCGTGTGTAGCGATGTCGCTCGGGATTCGGAATATCAATTATGCTAACGTATCCAAATTCGTGGAACTTGTTCCGGATCAATATTGGCTTTTCTTCTAATGTGACGGGGGTTTTGTGTAGCATATTATTGAGGTTTATGATGACTTAAGGCGAGCTTTACGTTTAGGATATTTTTTTGCTAGTAAACAACTAAAAGTTAGATATGATAGAAAGGGCCAGAACTGATGGACTAAACCAAGAAATGAGTGACTATTCGATTGTCGTTTAGAACATTCATAAATATTGGTTAATAATTCACATTTTTCTTGCTTAAATCATGTCAGACTGCAGCACAAAATAAATGCTTTCGAAGGTGACACAACGACTATAGCGATTTACCCAAGGATCCCAAGGATATCTCACAAACTAATGGTTCGACAGCTTTCCAACTAATGCATGGACCTTATGAAGTCTGGAACAAATTCCAAATTGTATAGATTTCATTCTAATGGCGCCATCTATGTGCCTTATCTGCCCATCTTCTACTAGCAATTGGGATCTTAGAAAGAGCCTAGTAAGCATATAGAGCAATAGGTTCAGTTTTCATCATCCAGCATGTATCTATTAACAGAGAACGGTAAAAAAACAATATTGAAAAGACTAATGGAAAGCTTTCACACATTAACACAATCAAGCTTTGGAAAAGTTTCAGTCCAGAAATGTCTGTAGGAAATCTTCTTCATCTTGAGACGAATCGAGACGAAGATTTAATTCTATATGTCTGCAGAAACGGTTGAGAATTGCATGGACCAACTCTAAAACCCTAGAGTTTCAATAATCATAAAGCTGTTTACAACACAATTTTATACAAAAAAAAGATGTCTTACTAAACCATTCTTGATCCTGGAACACCCGAGTGTAAACAGCGTAGCTTTAAAACTGACCACAAAAATATGACATCCAATAAAATTGTGTCTATCTCCTCATCACCCTTCCAGGGTTAAAAAGATCACTTTCAAGCCGAATAAAACCTCGCGCTTCTCCTGTTGTGCCACGAAGCGGGTAAAGAAAATGCTGGACAAATTGGCAGCGAAATTCTTGACGCTTTACTAGCGTCAGGGTGGATGGAAACTCCCGATTGGAAATGAAAGTGACAGGCGTGGCACAACGAGCCACATTTCCTCGCTTCCGTGTGCATTATATGTGTATGTCTTCTGGGACAGGCTCGTAAAATTGTGCCATTTCATTCCACGAACGATGGTGCACACACACACACACACACGCACGCACGCAAATAGCTCCATAGGTCCATAAAACCGAACCTGTTGACGTTTTCCCGATGCAACTTCCCGTTGCGGAAATGGAAATAATGCTAAAGGAAATTTGCAATAGCTTTGCAACCATTATAAAACCTTCGGGTATATTTGTATATGTTTACATGAGCGCGAGGACGCGAACGCTCTTCATTGATTGCGTGCTTGGTTTGACTGAAGTAACGGCCCCAAGAAGAAATTCCTCACATGGAATGGTCGTACTACCGATCGTTTCATTAGTGTTTCGCTGTGCCACGAAAACGTCAAAATCCGCTGACACTTCAGAACGCACACACATTCACCTTGCTGGTGGTAAGCGCTCAAGTAGCTTTCATAGACACACAGCCACACATTGAGAAAGTCACCACTGACTGCGATTATTGTGGAGGGTCTAGTTGTAGATCTTTGCCACTCCATCGCACCTCGGCCGGGCGCAAGCATGTGTGTGCACCACCGAGGACCTTCATCGCAATACTCCCCTCGAGGGACTCTCGTGTGTGTCGCCTGTGCCAAGCTGTTTTTCTTGTTGTTTTTCCTCTTGCTACGGTTGTCCTTGCTCACTCTCAACTTGCGGTTGACTTCTACGGTTGACAGCTCACACTTTGCCGGCGGTGTAGCGCACCGGCGATACCCTTTCGCACGGCGCGACCATGTCGTTTACGAACGGACAGCACACACACCGGCGTTAAGGTCGCCGCAGTTAGGTGCTCTCTGTGTGCGTGTTTTTGCTTTCGTTTTACTTTTCGCTACTGCCAAAGGCAATGAATTGGTTCGCTGGGTCCAACCAAACAAGGATTACTCGGATGAGCGGACAGCTATGGCGTGTCCTTTCACACACACACTCACATACACAAAAGTGCAGTGTGAGAAGTGCTTTTCGTTTGTTGTTTTTTTTTGTTGTTGCTGTATATGTTCGTCCTTCTTCATCGCCCAACCCACACACACACACACACACACATGCCGTACACGCTGGGCCCAGTGTTTTGTTTGTTGATTGCCATCGGCAGTGGGAAGTGCAACGGTTGGGTGAGATTTTCATTTTCCACAGCCTCTTAGCATCAGTGTCAGAGTGTGTCGGTTGGGTTAAGGCTGCCATGGGACATCCTTCGGGCACGTATGAAGCAAAGGAAAGGCATGTTTGCTGATCTGTAACCGCAGCAGCAGCCAGCTAAATCAAAAGCTGAGCTGCGACACACACACACGAACACACACAAAAGCATGCAAGAAAGTACAAGAAAAGTGCTACAACCTTCAAACAAATCATACCTAACCCCCGTAGCTCATTACTACAAGTGTCATTCTGCAAGTTATAGTGCTTTTACGTGTTCAAGACAAGTTCACCGTAATTATCCCACAAGCGATGATACTCGCCACCGCCAGATTTGCATACGTGGGTCAGCTCTGTGCATGTGTGCGTGCGCGAGTGTCGGAAGCTCATTTCAAATTCTTTTTTCGGAGCATTCGAAGCTAAAGCCGGAGCGCTGCCTTTTCAGCCTTAGAAATCGATTAACTCCTACTTTCTGCTGCTGCTGCTGCTGCTGTGAAGTTCTTCGAAAATGTAATATCAAACCATACCGTACCAGCATGGGTTCCTTCCGGGAAATTTATGCTACAAGGATTATTTAAATTGCACTCGGCAGAACCGGGCAGCTACTGCTCCTGGAAGTCCCATCGGGGAGGGGTGTTTTTTTTCGTTTTGTTTGTCCGACTCGGGGGAAAATCTGCTGCGTACGTTCTAATCAGTTTAACTTTCAATCGAATGATATGCTTCGAGCACCGGCTTATATTTTTGTTTCGCTTTGTTTCGGCCGAACTTCCGCTTCGATTCCGGATCATTAAAGGGGTTACCGTTTATACATTTATAAATTACAATCCTCCCCAATAGCATTCCCCGAACATGTTTTTTTTTTATCATTCTCGCAATCGAACCAGCGAGTCAATAAAGTAGTAAGGGCCCTCTCTCTTCACTAAACCGCACAAACACTCACACACACAGAAGCACACCCTTCCACGAATCGATAAATTTGATTCGATTCAAAATACTCGCAAACAGTCCCTCGCCATTCAAAGAGTGAGACCCCAATTCTGAATAGGATGTGGTCGCGGCCGCGCCAAACTACACAGATTATCCCGGTTCGTTGCCGGTTCGAGTGGTGGTGTTGGTGGAGAACTCGTCGTCGTGGCAGTTTTATTGATCGGCGCCATTTTTCGCCTTGTCAAAAAAGTTTGCCGGCTGCCTGGACCATTCGTGAACCCACGGGCACGGGGCTTTCGAGAGCGCCGAAAGATCATCACGACGAGGTGGTATGATGGTTGGTTGTTGCTGGATTGCTTTCGGAGTTGATTCTATTAGCACCTCGCGGGGTTTTCTATTGGGTTAATGTTGTTGGCACACCAACGTGCACGGCCACCGGCTGGACGAGCGGACTCCATAGAACCCGTTCGGTTCTCGCAAAACAGATGCAAACTTTGTTAGAGATTACGGGGATGAAATTTAGGAACGCAAATCCCGCAATCCCTTCGTTTTTTTTTCTTTTTTGAGATGAATAATTCCATCACGAAAGCGCACCACCACATTTCCCCGGCAAAATGATTCCCGGAAATCCTTCATTAATTCCGAACGAATTACGACACGATGAATAGCGCGCGGACAAACTTTTGCCGCTACAGCTGGTTTAAGTTAAGTTGTAGGTAGTAGTAGGCAAGCCTACCTAGGTAGAAGTGGCTGAGCGTTCCTTGTCGGGAAACATCTGGCGGCACAATTGTGTACCGAGCCCCCGTGCTCAGTTGCAATGCAATTACACCGCGCCTAAGTGTTTAACTACGAGCCAGCTCCCAAGGTGCGGTAAACAAGTGCCAAACAAGTTGTTGCGCTTTCCGCACCGTTTCGACACCTTACCGTACCGATTTTGTTGGGAAGAGCG
>KZ061597.1:336170-401170 GCA_002091835.1 Anopheles maculatus
CTCTTCCGCACCTCTCGCTAGATCCTGCACCATGGCACCACGTGTGTACTGTGGGAACCGGAGACACCGTCGGATCGGTCGTCCTACGTTTACCTTCGGCTAGAGCGCTCCTGTTCGTTCGTTTCGTGGCAGCGGACGGCCTGGCGGCGAATCAAATCCCAACAAGGTACAACAACATTATATTAGCAATGGATCGACCATGCTTTGCATCGGACTCACGAGGTCTCTCTCTCTCTCTCTTTCCCTCCCTCTCTATCGCTGCACCCAAACCTGCCCCTAACAGACTTTAGCCTTAACGTCAACCCGGAGGAGATAGTGGCGTGGAAGTTTGCCAATCGCTATGCATCGAATGTCGGCGAGCTGGAGGGCCAGTGCCAGAACCTGGACGAGGGCATGCTGGATCTCGGCACGATCAAGGAAATCAATATGGGCTCGCGGAACCACGAGTACGACGCGGAGATACTGGCGGCCGGCAAACGCTTCGGTCTGACGCACGTCGAGTGCTGTGTGACGCTGCTGTACGGTAACTCGGCGAGCGAAAACCGGATACTGTGCATCCTCTGCCCGCCGATGCTGTGCCGGGCGTGGTACGTCGGGCTGAACTGGATGCTGCGGGGCATCCGGCGGCAGCAGATACTCATCGACCGGTCGATGCTGTGGCTGAAGGAGCTTTACATACAGCTGTACTTCGAGGAGGGCGCTTGCAGCGAACCGAGCGTGGCCGACGCCATCAAAGCTTTCGGCGGGCGCTGTTACGGCCTGTCATCCATCAAGTCGTGGTCCGGTTCGCAGATTAACGATGCGAGCGAAACCAGTGCTGCCGTCGCGAAGAAGGACTCGTCGACGACCAAAATACGCAAGAAGCGGTCCGTTGCCAACCTGCTAACGCAAACCACCAACCCCACCGGCAGTGGGGGCGGAAGTGGAGGCGGTAGTGGTAGCGGGGGCGACACAACGCCCTCCGATACGATGCTGCTGGATACGCGCGACTACCGGACGCGGTCCATCGAGCGACGGCGCGAACGGAACGGGTCGAACGATCAGCTCTGGCAGAACGTGAAGCATCTTCGCATCGGGTCGGTCACCTACGATACTCAATTAGATTTTTTAAGCTTCGTCTCACTGTATCGATCGTTTAGGTAAGCCCATTTTGCTTGGTTAGACGGTTACGGATAGCTAGCTCACACCATCTATCTTCCTTCTTCCACAGTTTAATTGCACGGCAGGACCTGCGTGATATTTTCGACCAGCTCTCGGTGACCACCATATCGCGGACGACGCTTAACGGGGAGAAGAGTCGAAGTGCGCCAGAGCTATCGGAAGCTATGGTCAAGCGAAAGATCGGTAAGACCATACCGTTACCTCGAGATTCCACTCACAGGTTCATAAAACTTGCCGGTCGTTTCTAACCAAACAGGACTTTTGACACGCAATTGCTCACTGGACATGGATCTGACCGAGGCGAAACACACGCAGAAGAAGTACTTTGATGCGATAGCGGCCTCGAGCATCGCACACATTGCCGCCAGCAACGATTTCCTGTCGTGCAGCAACAAGGTCATCACGATATCGACGCTGAAAAAGTTTCTCGAAACGCGCCAGATGGAAATCAAAACCGATGAGGATGTGAAAGCCATTATACAGGTAAATTGCATTACCGTCTCTCTGTCGTTTGCTTCTCTTCGCCATGATTAATTTGCTCGCTTCGTTCCATATCCCAGCGTCACGAACCGGAGGCAGCACATCGCATTGAGAACTGTCTCAGCTTCGAGGGGTTTGCCCGGTACATGATCGATAAGGACAACTACGCGTTTCTCAGCGAAATCATGCCGGAAAGCACCTACATGAACCTGCCGATGTCCCACTACTACATTGCGTCCTCGCACAATACGTACCTCACCGGGCATCAGCTCAAGGGTGAAAGCTCGGTCGAGCTGTACAGCCAGGTGCTGCTAACAGGTTTGTTGTTCCCCAGATTGGAACCGATCGATGTCCAGCATCCTGAAGAACTTACGATTCCATTTGTTTTTCCCTCTCCGTCACACTCAGGTGCACGCTGCGTTGAACTGGATTGCTGGGATGGCGACGATGGTACGCCGGTCATCTACCATGGGCACACGTTCACCACCAAGATTCCCTTCCGAGCCGTCGTAGAAGCAATAAATAAATCTGCCTTCATTCAATCTTCCTACCCCGTGATACTTTCCATCGAGAACCACTGCTCGGTGCAGCAACAGCAACGGATGGCTAACATATTTCAGGTGAGTCAGACATATAAGAGGTTCGTGCTCTTCTGTCACAGGTCTGCTTCTACAACCATTTGCATTCCGCTTGCAGGCAATCTTCGGTGAGAAGCTGGTGACTAACTTCATGTTCGATCAGGACTACAGCGATGAACCGTATCTACCGTCGCCGCTGTCGCTCAAGCACAAGATACTGATCAAAAACAAAAAGCTTATCGTCGAAATACCGGCAACCTTATCAACCGGTTTAACGTAAGTATCGGTTGAAGATGCTACTGCCTCTACGACGCCCTGTCTTACGTTTAAACCATACAATTGCAGACGACAGAACACCTTCAAACAATCGAATTTATCCAGCAGAGCCAGTTCAATTATATCAAACACTAGCGGTAGTTCGCTGAATGAAGAGTTTAGCGATGACGAGTACGAGGATGATGACGATTTTGACAATATTGATGGTAGGTAGCGAAATTGCGGCATTTCCCTTTCTTTCTCCACCAACCGTCTCATTAATTAATTACTCTCTTTCCCATTTTGGCCAACAGAAAAAACATATCATACAACTTGGGGATCAATAGAAGATAAGTATAGGCATAGCGCGTGCCATTCCAACATCACGCCGACAAAGTCGAAAGCCCAAGACCAGGACGAACGATCCCGCAAGCGCAGCAACCAGATTGCCCGAGAGCTCTCCGACCTGGTGATTTACGTGCAAGCAATAAAATTTCGCGGCCTGAACCCCTACAGCCCGCACAACTCAATACGTGCCAATCCGAAGCAGCAGCAGCAGCAGCAACAGCAGCAACAGAGTCAGCAAAGCCAACAGAACCTGCCCAGTGCTCAGCAAATCTCTCAACAGCAGCAGAATGTGCTAAAAACGAGCGGATCAGTCGTGACCGTCGGGAGCATCCTGAAGAACAGTTCCGGCGATACGCTTAGTTTGCCCTCGTCAAGTCATCTGTCGGACAGTTTATCGCTGAGCTACGATGCTGCTAGTATCAGTGGAAGCGAATCGCACCTGCCACCGTTATCAAACTCGACCCGAAATCGTACTCTACCGAACGCGAACCACCCGTGCTACCAGTGTTCCTCGATCAATGAGGCCAGTGCGAAGAAACTCTGCCGGAAGGACCCGTTAGGGTTGATCGCACACACCGAATCACAGCTGATGCGTACCTACCCTGCCGGTTTGCGGATAGATTCGTCCAACTTTAATCCGGTGTTTTTCTGGGCATTCGGTATACAGATGGTGGCACTCAACTACCAAACCGAGGACATTCCCATGCACATAAATAAGGCAATGTTCGAGGAGAACAATAGCTGTGGGTACGTGCGGAAACCGGATGTTTTGTGGAACCGGTCGCACCTGATGTATCGACGGTACAGTCCACTGGAGAAGGAGTTCGACGGTCTGCACGTGACGCAGCTGGTGCTGAACATTGTGTCGGGTCAGTACCTGAACCAGGCCAGCCTGTACTCGAGCACGTTCGTAGAGATTGAACTGCTCGGGATTCCGGTCGACTGTGGCAAGCGCAAGACGAAGATCATCCGCAAAAACTCGTTCAATCCGCTCTGGAACGAAACGTTCTACTTCAAGATCATGTTTCACGATCTGGCGTTCCTGAAGTTTAGCGTGTACGACGCAGAGACGGGACTCGTGATCGCGCAGCGTGTCATATCGCTCAAGTGTATTCGACCTGGGTATCGGCACGTGCGACTCCGTTCACCCACCAACCAGCCACTCAACATGGCCTCACTGTTTGTGTACACGCGCGTAGAGGAAGAAAGTCTCGACCGATCGTACGACGAGATCGACGAGCAGTACCTGCAGCAGCGTGGCGAGAAAAATCGCAGCGGTCGCGGGAACAACAGTGGCAGTGATAGTGGTGATGTGCCGGTACTGTTCGAAGCGAGCCGACTGGATGTGGCCAACAGTCTGGAGAGCAAGGTGCCACAGTTGAAGCGCAAAATGTTTTTTCTCACCGTGTACGACGTAGTGCCGGATAAACCGTACACGATCCTGAAGATCACACAGGAAAGCACAACGAAGGACGTGCTGACGCAGGCGATGCAAAAGATGAACAAGTCGGCTCAGGACATGTCCAACTTCATACTCATCGAGGAGGTGTACCGGGGCTGGGAAAAGAAGGACCGGCTGCTGCCACCGAGCCAGCGCGTACTCGACATGACGGAGAAACCGCTACAGGCGCAGGGTCACTGGAAGGGTGAGGGTCGCTTTATTCTGAAGAAAATCGGTAACGATCCGAGCAGTCGGGCGTGGGTTACCTCCATCCGGCGAACGACCGATCGACGTGCCTCGATCGCGGCGACTATGGCCGGAGCGGTTGGGGGAGCGTCTGGTGGGGCCGGCACTGGCAAAGAGCCCACAGCGGATGATCTGCTAGCGCTCGAGAATGTGGACAACTTTCTCGTGTGCGTGTACAACGTGTCGCAGGATATCCCGTACGCGATACTGCGTGTACCGATGAAGTCCACCGCGCAGGACGTGTTGGCGCAGGCACTGCTGAAAGCCCGCCGGCTCGACAACCCGAACAACTTTGTGCTGGTGGAGGAGCTTAACTACAGCAACAAGAGTAACGACACGATGCAGCGCATCCTGCTGGACGATGAGAATGTGTACGTGACGCAAGCGAACTGGAAAACGATCGGTCGCTTTGTGATCCACGAGCGCAGCCAGCTAACCCCGTCGACGATCCGCAAAACGATTCTACCGATCGAGAAGATCAGTCGAGGGTTCAGCATTAGCCGGGGCTCTTCGTCCTCCTCTACCTCGGTACACTCGCTGGCATCCAAATCACCGATCCAGGTGGCGCTGAGTGATCCTACCGCTTCCTCATCGCGCTTCAAATCGCGATCGGCCGGCGCTCACGAATCGGCATCCGGATCGGGCTCGGGAGTGGGAACGAAGTCGCGCCACCATGGGCACGGGCGGACCAAGTTTAGCTCGGAAAAGGATACCTCGTTCTCGAGCACCGGTGGCGGCAATGCTGGGTCCAAGTCCGCTAACCGGCGGGAGGTTCACTCGGAGGGTGAAACGCTCAGCGATGAGGAAACGAAGGAATCGGACATTATGTCAACCATGTCCCGGTTCAAGCGTATGTCGATCAAAAAGTTAAAGTCCTGGAAATCGTAACTCGGTACCCCGTGGAGCGTTCAATTCCATGCAGCGAGCTAGCACCATCCACACCACTCATCGACGTTCAAAGGACCTAACAGGAGATTGATAGGGAAGGATAGGAACACACGCACATGAAAACCAAAAAGGCACAAAAGCAAAGTGCGCCAACGTTACTTTCTCACATTTGGCAGCAGAGCTGCAAACAAACTTCTAAGCAACACATACTAAGGAACTGGTTTTACTGCTATCAGCCACACGCGCACAAAACACCCATCTACTTACTACTATTATATCGCGCTTGCGTTTGTAAAAGGCTTCAAGCTTCGAGTGCGGCAGAGAATGGCGCGCTTGGTTCATGCTTCAAACACTAGGACATTTGATAGCACGAATGCCGCCACCAGTAGGATTATAGAACACATCGACACACACACACACACACTCACCTATGTCTTGTAAGGGTTGGACCATCCCCCAAAAAAAAAAATACTGTTTCCTGTGATTTTGTGCCCATCTTCACGCTGTTCTTCACGCCCTCCATCCCGAAACGAGGCTCCGTGTTTTAATCGAAGGCAAGACAATGGAGTAGGAGCAATAGTATGAACGGGCACCACGCTACACTACACGCATTATATTATAGATATAAAACTAGCGCACGCAATTGGCAATATTGTGGCGTGCGTGGGGATCAGCTTCAACGGAACGGTGAAGGAACAAACAGTCGTAGCATATTCTAATCATATTCTCACACTAAATCTCACACCTCCCTACGGTTAAAACCTAGCCTGTCTGATAATGCAAAGAATTAGCAAACTCATTTGCGACACTATGATAGATTCAATGTCCGTGCTAAACGATGGCGAACGTAGAACGTTAACGCATCCCTACCGTGCCCCTATCGGGTCAGCGTTGATGGTTGACGAAGATATATGATAGTACTAGCAGTAATTGAAACAGTAATCTTAAACCTAACACACACCTTTGGGAGGGAGGCAGAAAAATTTAAACCAATACAAATAGCATCAAGAGAATGAACGACGAGCAAACAAATACATGTTGATAACACGTTAATAAATATTTAATAAGCTAGCGGGAGTTTATTAAACCGACGAGTCCGAGTGCAGTCCAGGCAGCAGCAAACAAACACACAAAAAAGATATTGGTATAGAAGAAGAGGAAGGTACTATAGAATAGAAGTGAAAGAAACAAGCAAGTGCAAAACGAAAAGGGCAAATAATAATATCAAGATGCAAAAATAAAGGATGGAGGAAAAAAGAA
Source organism: Anopheles maculatus (assembly GCA_002091835.1). NCBI lineage: Eukaryota > Metazoa > Arthropoda > Insecta > Diptera > Culicidae > Anopheles > Anopheles maculatus. The sequence goes on from KZ061597.1 coordinate 342,828, forward strand.
TGAACGATAAAAGAAGAAGCAAACAAGTCGTCGTCGGAAAGTGTGCACAGAAGGCAGAAGAAACAAACCATGTGATAATAAAAAGAAAGAAAGTTTAAATTGGATATACATTTTTGAAGTATCAAGATTGACCTATTCTTTCAAACCAAACTAACTAAAGAACATTGAACGAATAGTAGGAAAATAGGGGGGAGGAAATGTTATATTTTGTATACACCTTCTTACAGAACAGCACACTACCACACGCACACAATCACAAAAACACACAGTCTCTCTTCTACGGGAGGACGAGTTATACAAACAGAAACAACACGGAACATACAAATACATATTCTCGATAGAGTACGTAGTAGCAAAACAAAACGATTCATTGTTGGAAGAACTCGCTCTTGTTGTATATCAAAACCATTGAACCACGTGTACAATATTCCCAATAATAAAAAAGAAACCCCAGAAACACACAGACACACGCACACCATAGACATTGTAAAGCTACATTTTATCATCATCGGGAAACGTAAATAAACTGAACAGAAGTAACAAACCACAAAACAAACGCAAAACAAAACGATTCATTGTTGGAAGAACTCGCTCTTGTTGTATATAAAACCATTGAACCACGTGTACAATATTCCCAATAATAAAAAAGAAACCCCAGAAACACACAGACACACGCACACCATAGACATTGTAAAGCTACATTTTATCATCATCGGGAAACGTAAATAAACTGAACAGAAGTAACAAACCACAAAACAAACAAATGGAATGAAACCATATCCGCAAAAAAAATGAAGGGGGGCAAAAATACACGACAACAATAAAACAAAACAAAAAACCATGCGAAATATACACGCAAATAGCAAAACAATTAATTACCAGTAGTGAACAAACGTGAATAATAAAAAAACAAACAAAAAATGCTTCATTTTAATAACATTTTGCAAAAACAAAACAAACAAAAAAAAGCATATTAACTGTAACTCTTCAGCCCAGGAACGGGTGGCAGCGCGTTAGAGCCACCGCTATCTGTTCTTTCTTCCCAAAAAAAAAAACGCCAATTGCCGCCAATGTTAATAGAGAGTTCTCTTTTTTAACTTGTTGTTCAAATGAGAAAAATAAGCAAAAAATAATCAAACCTAACAAAGCAAAGCAAAACCAAACAAAAGCAAAAAAAAAGAATCATTCACAAAGAAACCAAAAACAAACGAGCAAAGAAATATAGAAGTTAAACGTATTTGAAGAAATAATTAACTAATGCGCTTTACTTTCATTTAATGAAAAAAAGAGAAAACAAACAAAACATTACATAGATAACCTTATGCATCGCGGGGCCGATTGATAATAGCATAATGTACTGTTTATAACACTAGTAGTCACCATCCCTCCACCTCTATCCCCACATGCTATTTCCAGCCCCCTGGTCCCACACACATATCCCTTGTGATCAATACACGCACACACACACACACACTAACACAAACACATACGAAATCTCACAATTTTCACACATAAATATAGACACCTGAACCAAAAATACAAATAAAACCATATCCTACACCACAGGACCCTGATCTACCGTTCCGAAAGGACTGAAGGACCGTAGGTGATGCAAATACAAGAGAAAACCAAAACCAAAAACGGCACAAAAACAACAAGCTCTACCCACTAACAAATTAACAAATTAGCGTTACACGGAATTGAAAAGCAAAAGTAATAAATACATAAACAGTTTATTCTTGATGTTTATATGTGTCAATCTGAGATTTGTACGAATATTTATATACACATTATATAGCGCGAATGGATGATGAGATCACACGAGGAAACGCTCCCTACAAATCGAAACAAAAACGGACAGCAAAAAGAAAACAAAAGGAAACCAAACACTCACACACACACACACACACATGTATACACACATACATAAACACACACAACAAGGGTAAAAAACAATACAAAACGGAACATCCCGCAAGCAATGCAATTAGTTGCTGCAGGTTGCAAAATAATAATATAATTAATAATAATAAAGATAATATTAACAAATAAATTAATGAAAGTAATGCAAAACAAAACAAAAAAAACTAAATAAAAACAAAAGTAATAAATATATCAGACATTATGATAAATTAACACTAACGGTAACGGATAACAATAGTAAATTGAAGAAAAAAAAACACTAGTAGAGAGTAATTTAAAACTTAACAGTGCAGCAGCAGGTTAGATTTTTTTAAATAATAAAATGAAAAACCAAATAAAACAAGACAATTCATTTTTATCCAATCGAGTCGCATTAAAAGAGATTCAAAACTACTGCGGATGATCATCTGCGGACACTGGTGTCGTCCTAGCAACCTATTCATTGCACAAACACGTTGGCGCGCACACACACACAGTATCACTCAATTCAGTTGCTAAGATGGGCTGGGAATACAATTTGCTCCTACACATGAGCACTTCTTCTTCGTTGTTTGCCTTTATACCTTTCCCCACTACTCATCTTGTACAGTAAACGAGCAGTAAACGAACATAAGGAGGAAGAACTTGAGCAATCCGGTTCTTAACATTCAAACATATTGATTGCAACATGAGAAAAAAGCAAAAAAACAAAACGAGAAATGAAAAAATGAAAGTTGATAATAAACACTCACTGTAGCTTTACATTCGTACACGCACACTTGTAAGATTTTTTTGCCGTGGACGATTTTCTCTTTCTCAAAGTGTGAAGGACGACGGGTGTTTGGAATTAGATGGAGTTTGCTTTATTCAACACCACTCACTAATAGATCGCCTACCAGGTGCCTAGAATCGGTCCCACTAACTGCGCCTACCTTACTTTGCACCGGCAACTTCAAACAGTTGCTCAGCAAGGGCTGCGATGCTTTCAGCACTTTCGCAGTGCTTCAGTAATGCGGGCGAAAGCACAGTCTCACCAAAGTAGGCGCCGCTGATCGCACAGGCCATACTGCCGATCGTATCACAGTCCCCACCGAGAGAGATGGCGTATTCAAGCGTATTGCGGAACGATTGCCGATCCGTCTGAAAGCGCAAATGATTTTACAATTACAAACTCACAACAAATTACGCTTTGCTACTTACATCTTTCAGCAAATCTTGCGTGTGTCGCAAGAAGCAGTACACTGCAGTCGGAACGGAATACAACGCTGCCACGCTGTGACCCAACAGATTCAACACATTCTCATCCGATGGTTCGACCTGGTTGGCCAGCAGTTTTTCCATGTTCTCCAGCTGTTTTTCGTACGCATTTGGGTTTGCATCCAAATCGGGATCATTTTCCTTCTCTATTTCAACCATTTGCTGTTTCAGTTCGCCAAGGAACGTTTTCCAGCAGAACGGTTCGTTCGGATTCAACAGCAAACTCTGCCGGATAGCCAGTGCTTGTAGGATGGCACCGTTCACACCGAGCACGTTTGTGTGTGTTACTTCGGACGAGTCTTTTACCAGCCGAACTAACTCGTCGATGCTCTTGTTCACGCAGTACAGTGCCACTGGGGACACCCTCATTGCAGCACCATTGCCGAACGATCCACTACCGTTGAACTGTGCCATGGCGGGACACGTTGGGTCGGCTATTTTTGTTTGCCTTAGCTTTCGGAACACTTCCCCTACCGCTGCGCCGTATCCACGGTTTGGTTCTTTGAAGAACTCGACCACATAGTTTTTCGCCAGCAACTTCTGCGAGTATCCTTTCGGGTCGAGAAACGTTTTCGCTGTCTGTATGGTCATTGCCGTGTCGTCCGTATACTTTTTGTATGGTGCTGCAAACGCGGATACGGGTAAATACGGGTCCAATAAGCTATATGAGTGAGTGGGCACATGTGTACATACCATGAAAGGCGGGACCCTCTAGTTTGTCTAGGTTTTTCTTCAATATTAACTTTGCTCCACTGTCCATGAGTTGACCTTCGAAAGGTGCTCCACAACAATCGCCTACCAGCACACCGAGAAGGCTTCCTCTGAACTTGGATAACAGTAGCGATTTTTCCATCATTGCTGTTTTGCTAAAGTATACAAAAGTCAACTAAAATACACAATAAACTGCACTACTTCGATCCCGCGGGTATGCGAATAGAACTAGCCGGCAAAACTGAAGGTAAACAAACACGCCAGACCAGCTGATACGTATTCCCGGTGAAAAAAGTACTGCAATCACACAATACACGCTCTTTACTAGAAGCGATATTTGCTTACTTTAAAATTTTGTTAATCAAACAAAGCTAAAATCACTGTGGACTAATTATGAAATAAAACTAGCAGTAAAAAAAGCAAATAAGTAAGCATCCCCGTAATTTGATTCAATATTGTAAGCCCTATGGAAAATGTATCACTTTCGTTCCGATGCAAAACAACGGTCAACTGTCATCGGCCATCCCCAAAGTATGTAAATAAACAAAACATCCAGCACCCGTAGCGCCTCGGTTCTAAAATCGATACAACAACCGTCCCAGCGTATGCCTGTGCCAATGTAGGAATCCTTCCAATGTAACACTGTGCTGTACAAACAATGACCGGATTCGTAGCAGTGCACACAGGTAATACTAAAGTGCATATCTATTGCAAGAGGAGGCATACATAATCACCATTTTCCTGCATGTTTTTAGGTGCAGGGAATTTCCTCGATGAGACGCTGTACGAACATGTATGCCGAGAGGCCTGTAATCAAGCAGTGAACGTGCTGTACGCTGGCGGAACCGCGTTAGATGCGTGTGAGCGCGCCATCGTCATATTGGAAAACTCGACCGCCACGAATGCGGGCATCGGTTCGAACCTAAACTGGGATCGACGGGTGGAGTGCGATGCGTGCATCATGGACGGTGCATCGTTACAGTTCGGAGCCTGCACCAATGTGAGCGATGTGAAGAACCCAATCAGCCTGGCACGCCACCTGTGCGAGAGACAATCAAAACTACTCAGCTTCGGCCGGATACCACCGATGGTATTGGTGGGCCAGGGTGCGTCGGCGTACGCGCGGGAGATAGGACTACAGATGGTTCCTGCGGAGCATATGATCTCTGCCAATGCGGCTAAAAAGTACGACCATTATCGGTCACAAATCATGCAGTACGAGGAAATCAATCGCTCGAAACTGTCCCCGCTGGATACGGTCGGGGCGGTGTGTGTCGATGCAGAAGGATCGATTGTGGCAGGTTGCAGCTCTGGAGGGTTGATGCTAAAGCTGAGTGGACGCGTGGGACAGGCAGCAACGTACGGAGCTGGCTGTTGGGCATTGATGGACGAAAACACCAGCATGTCGGCAGCTTCCTGCACGACGGGCAATGGGGAGTATCTGATGAAGACGCTATTCGCCAAGGAACTGGTGGATGATCTGATCGGATGCAACTGTCCCATCACGTCCCAGCACATGACGTACAAGAAGAAGCTACTTGAATCGCCGTTCCTGTCGAAACAGAAGGCGATCCATGCCGGTTCGCTCTCGATCATCTACAACACTGCCAGCGGGGATGGCGATCTGCTCTGGGCACACACGACCAACTCCATGTGCATCGGATTTATGTCAACAAAGCAGAAGAAACCGAAGGTACGCAGCGGTCGTAACTGGTAACCGATTATATTTTAAATCTCTACTTTGTATTCTACTCTTTCGCGGGACAGTTTGTTCTGTCGAAACTTCCACAGAATCTAACCTGTGGGACGAAGCCCGTCATCAATGGACACCATTTCAAGCTGATCTAAAGCGCGTAACAACGTCGAACGACACTCAACAAACTTATCTGCAAACCTGCAAAGTGATTCGCAATCTGATAGAGTTACTAGTTAGTTTCACCAGAGAGATTTAAACCTGAGATGCTACCTTCCGATATTCCTTGTATAGAAATAAAGCCTGATAAGCCAAACGATTCAATTAATCTTACGAAATGCTACCCCTGGTGCACGCTTAGTATACCGTTCTACAGTAATTACTCCCGCCCTTAGTTGATAGTCTGATCCGGCGTTATAGTCTTTCGCTTTTTTGCGCATCGTTCTCCAGTATCATCGGAAAAGCTTCCGGAATCAAGGAGTCTTTTGTTGCCACCGCTTTCATCCGCAATTGGAGAGACGGTAGTACTGTCGCTGTCCTCGCCGGGGTTACTGCTAGACTGGCCTCCGTTGCTATATAAATTAGTATCCTCATCCGTATCGTCCAACTCGGACAGATATCCCGCATCACTAATGATCGATCGCTTGGGTGTACTGCTCGATGAAATGGCTGATTGTGGGCGAGGATGTGCCTCGAACAGCAGCTCCAAACAAAGTGAATGGATCTCACCGTATTCGTATCCAGTAGCACGCGCCAGCCGATCGTTCCAGGTGGGCATGTTGTTCACGTTTAGACGAGCGGCAGCAACACAACCAGCCGCTTTCATCCGCAATTGGAGAGGCGGTAGTACTGTCGCTGTCCTCGCCGTGGTTACTGCTAGACTGGCCTCCGCTGCTATATAAATTAGTATCCTCATCCGTATCGTCCAACTCGGAGAGATATCCAGCATCACTAATGATCGATCGCTTGGGTGTACTGCTCGATGAAATGGCTGATTGTGGGCGAGGATGTGCCTCGAACAGCAGCTCCAGACAAATTGAATGGAGCTCACTGTATTCGTATCCAGTAGCACGCGCGAGCCGATCGTTCCAGGTGGGCATGTTGTTCACGTTTAGACGAGCGGCAGCAACACAACCAGCCGCCAACAGCGATGGTTTAATGTTGCAGAATTTTAGATGCAGCAAAGTGTTCTTGAGAATTATGTCACTCGACTCGACTATAGTTTGTGTGAACTGCTTCACGGAAGTCTGCTCAGTCTGCAAATCTCGCGGCATTTCGTTGTAGTCTTCCTGGTCGAAACAATGCAGCGAAAATATGTCCAGAAAGGTGGACGCCGTGGGGATGGTGATATGCCAGTTGAAGTAGTTCAGTATGGCCACTTCCAGAGCGATAAAGTCGGCCGGCGTGTAAGTATTTGACAAGAACCCATTCAATTTAGTCGGCGATGGTACGTTGGGCTCATTTTCTTCGATTTTACAGGCCAGATAAAGACACGTGAGGGCCACAAGATTCAAGTTTCGTTCCGCAATCTTATGGTTGCACATTACCACGTCTAGCAGATAGACGGCTGCAAACAAAGGGGATGCCAATTAGATTCGTAGTCACTAGTAATAGAGGAGCACATCTGAATTTACCTAGATGAACGGTAGCTCGACGATAGGATTGTTGTTCGCACACCGTCTCAATTAGCTTCACGGTGGCTGTGCGATGGATCAGTAGGGGCGAGGCAAAGCTCACAGTCTCTCTGCCTGCCTCACATTCCTTGAGCGTTTGCAGAATATCCTCGTCGTACTCGGTGCAGTACACCGCATTGCCAAAAGTGTTCCAACGATCCATTCTTTCCTTTTCTTGGTTCTATTTCTACTAAACCAACAAATCCAGCATTTCGAATCAATCTTTTTCAATGCGACTCGCAATCAACCAAAAGCGAGATTTTCAACACAGCCAAACACGACGCAAAACGACAAACACAGCACAAATCCACACACGAACTAGAACAATTAGTATCGTTCACAGGAAAAAGAAGGTGTATTCAACACACGATCGGTACAAATGGTCGCTTCAAAATGGCTTCGAACGGCGGTTTTCACCGTCGGTATCTTTTCATGAAATGTTTCACGCCACTAGAGCGCTGGTTCGCTGGAACGGCGGCGAAACGTTTCAGCGTCAAGAGGCCGAAGTTTGACTGGTGTGTGCCGAAGTTTGACAGCCGTCGGGCAACGAGTTTGGAACGGAAGGCGGAGGAAAGGAAAGAAAGCAACAATAGATAAAAAAGCAGTTTTCTAAAATCGCGACCAACAAATTCGTGCGATCGTGGAAAAACTCGTCATCCCTGGGCTTGCCAGGTGCCTGTCCCCCGACCATGGAAAGACGGATCAAGCTGAAAACACTGAACGAACACATCACGTGCGAAATTTGTCGAGGCTACTTCATCGATGCGACGACCGTAACCGAGTGTTTACATACGTGTAAGCAATTGTTGGGGTGGCCCTTTGCGTGGTTGACCGAGATATTTTTCTGGTGTTAATCATCAAGCGCGCGCGACAATTTTTGCTTCCTTCTCGTTTCAGTCTGCAAAAGCTGCCTAGTGAAACACTTAGAGGAAAACAATACCTGCCCAACGTGTGAAAATGTTATCCACCAGTCGCATCCGCTGCAGTACATCAGCTTCGACCGGACGATGCAGGACATCGTCTACAAGCTGGTGCCGAACCTTATGGACAGTAAGTGTGCGCCCATCCGGGGAGCGGGTTTTGCTTTAGTCACAACGGACGCAGTAAACAACAGTTTCTGGTGCACCCTTTCAGATGAAATGCAGCGGGAGCGAGAGTTTTACAAAACGCGTAATCTGCCCTGTCCGAAAGATATGCCGCAGGTGCACGACACCGACGATAAGGCGAACGAGCAGGCGCACCAGGAAGCGGACTACCATCGGCAGGACGAGCAGGTTAATGTGTGCCTCGAGTGTATCAGCGACAAGCTGCGCAACCTAAAGCGACGGTTCATCCGGTGTAGTTCCCAGGCCACGATAACGCACCTGAAGAAGTTCCTCGCGAAAAAAGTACTGAACGGTATCGACCGATACAAAGATGTGAGTGTGCAGCGCGCGCGAAAGCCAACCAGTGCAAAGTGTGACAATGCAATGTAATACTCGTTTCCCCTTTCGTTTCCCCCATTTTAGATCGACATCCTGTGCAATGACGAGCTACTGGGAAAGGACCACACGTTAAAGTTTGTGTACGTGACGCGGTGGCGTTTCAAAGATCCACCGCTAAGATTACAATATCGGCCCCGCGTTGATCTTTAAGCGCGTGCCACAGTGTGTGTAACGATAGGGAAGTGCATTTGGGCTTTTGGTGCGTTCCCTCTCTTTTCAGCTTCGAAGAGATTCAAAGGGCTAGAGGGTGTGTAGATAAGAGATTTTTAAGATCGGTGGATGTGTGGACAAGCGTTCGTCCATCGGCAGTTGACGCGCAAACCCGAGCGTTGTGATATCAGGAAGGTTTTTCGCGCAATGGCGCCAAGTGTGTGGTAACGGGAGTAAGTGAAGGCGAAATGCTTTTGCATTTTCCACCTTTCTTCTTCTGTGAGTATCACCGAACAGTGCAACAAAGGGAGGAGTTCGTGTCGCATGGTCACACGCAAAGTGTTTAAGTGTAGCAGACTGGAGAAAGGTTTAGAAAAGATTCGTTTTATGCATCTAGGATTTATATGTTTATGTGTTATTTAAGCAACGATTGTACATAAGTGTGGGATGCTCCACGTGCGCGCGTGTTTCGCTCCCCGAGCAGAGAGGGCTTTACACCGCAGCAGAACAAAACAAAAAGGACCTCGTTTTAGACTGGTTGACTGCCGATGAATGTGTACAGAAGAGAAAGGGGGAAACAGCAGCACACGACGCGCCGTGTGAAGCAGCGAAGGAACGAGGCCAGAAGTGCATGTCGATGCACCTGTGCGTGTAATAATTCTCAATTTGCAAATAGAAGAAAGCAGACCGTAGAGATATATGTATATGAGCGACCGCGGGATCACACAAGAGATCACTCAAAAGCATGACGTGTAGTAGAAAAAAGATGATCTGTATAAGTATTATAATAAATTTATATTCTAAAGACATTAAGAAACGAAGGGTTTGTTGCTATCTTTCGAAATGACAGGACGGTCAGAGTAAACTGGTGGTGATACGCGGCTGTATTTATGACCCGTAGCGCAACCTATCGCCATATTAAGCGATTAGCTCTTATCGGCGTTCGAAGTGCGATAGGTATGCCGGGCCTAATTATGCTCGGCGTCCAGAGAAAGTTCAAGACTGAGTGTATAATACATCAATTAGCTGTTGCAGTGACCCAGGAAATTTGTTTCTCAAATGTGCTCGATTCTATGTAAAACGGGTTAGTTCTTCCCGCGTTTTGAGTTATTAACGGTTCAGACTTGTCATTCCTGTTCGGAAGAACCGGTCACGAAATATGCTTTCCCAACTGGCACCTGACTTCCGATTTGCGCGCCCACAATATTGAACCGGTTTTAATCCAGGGCCCACGAGTACAACTTCCTTTCCTTGTTTTTTTTACTATGATCAGCTTAACTAAAAGTATGACTTTTAACACTACTGAACGAACCCCTTCACCAGAGAGTCATGGCCATTGGAAGGAGAAATCGACTAGACTGACTGACTGACTGATCGCGTGAGGCAATACAAACATACCTTCATGGGGGCTTTGGGGCCCATTGGCGAGATCGTGTGTAACAAAGTCAAGGTCCCTTCAATTCCATTGCTTCGGTATGATTTGCGCACACAGCGGCGTTGTTTTGTTCATGTTTTCTTCAAGGTCGTCCGTTGCTGTGGCGGCAAAGCATTATTCGTCATGGCATTCTATGATCTTCGTGACGTTGCTGTGTGAATCGTGTTAAGCGGCTGAGCGGCGATTCATTTCGGTCAATGTTATTTTCCCAACGTGCAAAGGTACGACGGCATACTTTTCATGTTCTGTCTGCATACAGTAACAATATTTTACACTTTATTTTCACTATGTTTGTTTCGATCAACGAATTCGATGCATGCTCCACTTTTAACAATTAAACAACAATAAGCCCAATGCGCGGTTGTGGGTACTTTTTTACGATTTCTGGAATGATTTTTAAAGCGCCCGTGTCATGGAATGAAGATAGAGAGAAGAAAAAGAGCATACAGAGCATGAGATTCGAAAGGGCATGGAATGGCCGTGGGTTGCCAGCCGGGGGACGGCGCTTAGACGATTACCAGCTCGGTTTTGGAGTCTTTGGTAATCAGCTTCACCAGGCTACCGTTGGCTGGACGTTCCTCCCCTTTGGACCACTTGTGGAACAGCCTGAATGAGAGAAGAAAAATTTATTAGTTTTCACTTTTCGATCGTTTGCCAAGGACGCGATAGCAGAACAGTACTTACTCCGAAAGGAACTCGAGCGGCGTCCAGGTAGACGTATCTGCATCCGGCATCCACTTGCGGTTCATCGGCGTATCCAGCGTCACGGGAAGGATAGAAACAACGAGCGAGTTATCCGGCAATCCCGATTTTTCACCGGCCAAACTTTTCGTCAGCTGATGCACGGCTGCCTTCGCCATACCGTAGCCAATCATGCCGGGTGTACCCTCCAGAGCGGGATTGGCCCCAGTCAGCACAAGCAAACCGCCCGGCTTCAGATGGTTAGCACCGACCGCAGCCGAGATGGCCGACGACCCCACCGACTGCTTCCACATGAGGTCAGCGTTCTTAGCCAGATCCTTTTTGGCGTTACCACCGGCCCAACCTCCAGCGACACAGATAATGGCGTCCAGCGATTCGCCCTTCAGTTCGGTGCCAACCTTGGAAAGTACGGCCGCTTCCTGCGCCACCCAATCCGCATCACGGTCCACCACAATGTTCGCGTCGGCCGCATCGTTTTCCGTCAGATCGATCGAACCCACCCACTTGAAGGACACACGACGATAGGAGAGAAAGGTATTAAATAATCTTCCACTTACAACACCGGGTGCACATTATGAAAAACTGTAATCGAATGAAGAAGAGTGGAAGATCTTGGCTTACCCAGTTGTTCTTTTTGAAAAACTGCACACACGAAGCACCAAGCGCACCGCGGCCACCATAGATGAGAATCTTTCCCGAGGCCATTTTCTGTGAATCACACAACGGGGAGCTTTTTTTTCTTATATTCTTCTTCGATCGATCGAACTCGCGAGAGCAGCTCCGGGAGCGTAGAGGTTTATGTTCTCTGGTGTTTGCTAAGCGATTAAATTCAACAGGTTACTTGCCCGCTCGGAAGTAAGGAAAACTATCTCGCGATTGCACCAGCTTCCTTTGGAGTGGGGGAAATTCTTGGGCGGTACGAGAGTGGATATTGAAAAAGGACAAAACAATGATGAAAATTAACGCCTTTAGCGTTGTAAAACTACTTCTCACAGATTGCAATTATTCAATAATTGTTCAAAACATTGAGAAAATCATAAAAAGCCAATAAATTTTCGACTTTTGAATTTTCTGAATGCACAGCACCAAAAGGGTTAAGAGGTAAGACCCCAACTGTTTGCTATAAACACGCTGAGTCCAGTTTGACAATTCACGCAAAGAAAAAAAGATAACACCCGGAGGCAAACCACGAATTCCGTGGTGTTTTACTCAATCCGTACTTAATTGTTTACTTTGTAGTTCAAGTTGTTGTGATAATTGTTATAATTTAGGAATATTAAGACCCGATATTGTGTAATACAATCCACTAGCTATAAGTTACACTCATTTAAAAGGTAAGTTCGGTTTGCGCTTGTTCGCCGGCAACCGTATTATAACCTCAATTTGTTTTTGTTGCAGAAAGCAGAACAAATCTCGCACCATGGTGGTCTGGAGTCGTTTTATGTCCAAAAAGCTTTTCTCGGGCACAGCGATCAGTTTGGTGGTAGGTGCGTCGGGCTATTACTACGTTTCGAATACCATTGATCGACGGATGGTTGAAAATTCATTCACAACCAACTATGAACCATCACCCTGCGCCAAATGGGATTGGAACTGGGATCAGTAAGCATCATCGCGTTGCTGGAAGCATTTGGTTTTGTTTGACTTTTGTTATGCATTTTCTTCCCACCACAAGCCGTGACCCAAAGAGCCTAGTTAAACCGCTGAAAAAGGTTGACGATCCGGAATCGCAGAACGATTACAATAAGGCGGTGGAAATGAAGAAAGGTCGTGCGATTCGTCATTTGATACTGGTGCGCCATGGCCAGTACAATCTCGACGGTATGAACGATAGCCAACGAATATTAACCGAGCTTGGACGTAGGCAGGCTGCGTTGAGCGGTGAGCGGCTGAAGCATCTCGCACTACCGTACGATGAAATCGTCCGTTCGACGATGACCCGCGCACAGGAAACGGCAGAAATCATAGGCAAATCGTTGACGCATCTAAAGCTGGTCAACTGTCCACTGCTAGAGGAAGGTTCGCCTATTCCGCCGGAACCACCGGTTGGTCACTGGCGTCCAGAAGCATCGGTAATTATGAGCAAACGACAACGCTTGTGGGACGCGCTTTAATTCTACTAACAAACACACATTTTCTGTATGCCTTTTTAGCAGTTCTTCCAGGACGGTGCCCGAATTGAGGGTGCATTCCGTAAATATTTCTACCGGGCCGATCCGTCTCAAAAGTCGGACTCGTACACCATCATCGTGTGTCACGCGAATGTGATTCGATATTTCGTGTGCCGGGCTTTACAGTATCCTGCCGAAGGATGGTTGCGAATTTCGCTTGGTCATGCTTCTCTCACCTGGGTATCGATTTACCCAGATGGCCGGGTGTCACTACGCACGCTGGGCGATTGTGGTCACATGCCGAAGGAATGTCTGACGCGATAGTAAGTGAACGAACAAGTATTTTGGGCAGTGTTCATGGTACGCGGCAATTACATTTGGTGTGGAGTGTTATGTGAAAATGCAATCTTTGAAACGATATCGTGACGGAGTAGAAATAAGAATTAATCGAAAAGATGAAGCTTTTGAAGCGATTTCCTGTGCTGAATACTGAAAGAACACGGTCGATATCGGGAATCCGGTTGAGCAGTTTAGTTCCAGAAGGCCTTCTGTAAAAGGTAAGTTACCAAATTTGTTTTTATTATTAAACTTACAACTCGTTTCGGATGGAAGAACAGAGCTAATTCTACGAGTGTATTTAAACATACATAAAATCCCTTAGCCTTTATTTGATGTTCAGTGTTACGCTTAAGATTGTACATGGGCAAATAATGTGGTAACGAGAACGATTTTGTTGGCAAAACGGTTTGGTACGTGGTTATGCGTGACTTGGAATGCTTTAATAGTATCTTTAGTAATAATAGTAGTAGTGAAAGGGTATATATTTTTGATTTGCGACTAGTGTTTCGTAACTCTGCCGCACGCGTAAAATATACTTCCAACGAGTGTACACGCATCACATTTTAAACAGGAAAAGGAAAATTTGCAGCATTTCCTTACAGAACTTCCAGCGGGACCGGGTAGTGTTTGCAAGCTTAAGGGGCTGCTCTAGCAAATGTCGTTTACGACAAACGACAACGACATGTCTTATGAGTGCTCTAGCATTTGTTGGCCAACATATAGCTGTCGGTCAAACTGTCAACGAACAACCGATCGGTTTGGCATATATGTTTGACAACCAGCAATGTTTTTTACCAAGATTGCTAGCGTGAAGGTATGTCAACGAACAAATACAAACTGATTTGTATTACGACAAATGTTCGTTGATGTTTGACAACTTATTCTAGAGCACTTCCATGCAGCCCCATACGTTTGTATGTGTCGGTTGTCGTAAACGACATTTGCGAGAGCACCGCCTAAGTAAAACGTATACACAATGCAACAACGCAACGAATGCATGTAAAATAGTATCGTTTGTTAGAGACGTTAACGATTGTTTATATATTTATTTCTCATACCTATCAGCTAATAGTTTCCGTTACGTTTATCTTCCCTTTTCCACCCGATCATCAAGGCCGATCGTTGAAATAGGATTAACTAAGTAGAATGTACAGCTTAACCACCAGCACCAGAGAACGAACAGTACGTAAAGATGATCAACATAATTCCATTTAAATAGAGGTACCGATCGTCGCGTTGCCGGTTCAATTTCGGTTAAGATCATCATCATCATCCTTGCGGTTGATATGTGTTCCGTATAGTACAGCCCTAGGTGTGTACAATGTGCATATCATTAGTGTTGGTAAAGACAGTACGAAGAGCTTACGATCGCATACGATACCATTCAGTTGGTAACAACATCGTCCACATATTTAAAGCGCAATTCGTAATTCACAATATTAGATGGTAAATTGCTTAGATTGTTGTTTTCTGGAACCCCGCACATTGTTTTAAATATGTGGACGCTCTTTACGTCCCCCGGAAAACACTGTACGAGTACGGAAGGATTTCGGAAAAAAGTGTCTCATTTTTCTGCTGGTTTTCCTTTTCTCGAAGCCCCCATATATACTATTCATAATTATTCTATCAAATATGTGTATTTAGTAATTGCTTCTTGAATGTTGTGGGTTTTTTTTTTCGCTTTATACTTTTTGGTTTTATCTTTTATTTGTTTTTGTTTGTAACGGTAGTAAATACGATGGAAAAAGAGCTTTAAAAATTTGGCATTTCGTAAGTTATGCTAGCAGTGCGGGGTCTCTGTTTGTGTGCGCGTGTGTCGTTATCGTTCGTCCGGTGCACTTGCAGAACATTGAGAGTCGAGTATCTTTTCGAGCGAGTTTTTCTTCACACCTAGTTCAAGTTATGATGAAGCAAAAATACGATTATATTCAATACTTTTCCCGTTTTGTTTAACGGTCGATAAAACTTGTGCCCCGTTTTGCAATGCTGTCTGCTCCCCGCGGTCGGACGGGAAGCAAGCAATCTTCTTTGTGGAGCCGCTTAAACTTGCACATCAAACGATGGGGAGCGTTGGGAAACGATTTCATCGTCTTCATCGTTCTCCTGCGAATCTTCCGGCTCACCGAGTGCGTGCACAAACTCGTAGAAGTCGATCCGTCCATCACCATCGACGTCCACCTCTTTGATCATGTCCTCAACTGTTTTCCGGCAGATAAAGTAAAAAAAAAAACGGCAGTTACAGCAAAGATTAAAGCGCGTTCGCTTTCCTCCCAGCTGCCACATCGTTCATTACTCACTTTCTTCCTCGTCCAAATCTTCGCCCAAACACTGCAACACCGCCCGCAGATCGGACGCCGTAATGTAGCCCCGGTTGTGCTTGTCAAACACCCGGAACGCATCGCGCAATTCACGCTCCTCCTGATCGGCCGAAGTTTCCGCCACCGTATCCGTCATGTTCGACATAATGTCGACAAACTCCTCGAAGCTTACGTTCCCATCACCATCCACATCGATCTCGAGCAGCATCTCCTGCAGCTCCTCGACCCGCGCAAACTGTCCGAGCGAACGCATCACCGTGCCGAGCTCTTCCTTCGTGATCGACCCATCGTTGTCCTTGTCGAACAGCCGGAACGCTTCCCGGAACTCCTTCATTTGGTTCTTGGAGATGAAGCGTTTGTTTAGGCTGTAGCTGATGTTGTTGCCGGATGTGAGCGAATCGGTGGTCTGCGAGCGGCGCTGTTTGCTGCTGTGCAGTGGCACGTTCGCCCCATCCACGAACACATTCCCGTCCAGGCTGGAACTGTCGCTGGGTGGTTGGTTGATGCTGTCCTGCCGGTACGGGTCGATCGGGGACCGTGAGCTCGAGCGGCCACTGTGGCCGCTGGTAGATTCGGGCCGGTGCGAATATTGCTGCTGGTCGTTGCCGCCCGTACCCGTTGCGTTTGATCCCGATTCTGGTGCCGTTGAAGGGTCGTTGTTTGTCTGACGGGTCTGTGGGGGTGAACGGGTGTGGGTTAATTTTAGACGAAGGATGCTATTTGCTTAGGACGGGTGGCAACGTTTCCGCCAGGTTTATTATGCCCAGCCGCTCAACCCTATCTGATTGCGCATGGGTGTGGGTAGAGAGCAATTGATTCCAATATGATCAGAGAGTTTCGTGTGCTGTTTCTTGTCTAATACTACCCGTTAATGAGTGATAATTTGCGGATCAAACCGAATAAACAAATCGTACAAATGTAAGTCCCGAACATACA
Source organism: Anopheles maculatus (assembly GCA_002091835.1). Taxonomy (NCBI): domain Eukaryota; kingdom Metazoa; phylum Arthropoda; class Insecta; order Diptera; family Culicidae; genus Anopheles; species Anopheles maculatus. The sequence goes on from KZ061597.1 coordinate 359,539, forward strand.
ATTTGTGTTAGCTTTGTGATGGTAAAATATACCTTTTCTTCTTGGCCATTATTGGTTTGATTTGACTTGAATTTATCCGTAGCAGGATATGCAGTCCTGCTTAAAATGTTTTAACATAATAAGTCATAATATATAGCCAATTGGTATCACTACAAATTTACAATACAAAAAAAATACTTCTCGCATCAGCTAATTTTCACACGAATCTGCACAAAAAGCGAACGTTTTGTTCGATCGATGGGTTTCGCTAGTGGTTGTGAATTTATATTGAAATTATTCCTGTTTTATAGCTCGTGCTAGCCATAAAACACTAATGTATACAATTCAATCCACTTTATTCCCTTCGGTACAAAAGGGACAATCGAAAACATGTCATCGGAGTTTTCGGGACCAACGTGACGTGTAGCGGCAAGTAAGCAAACCGATCCTCAATATCTTATTCCGAAGCTTTCGTACCGTTCTCACGTGTCAAATGTGGTTTAAATGAATTGATTGACTAGAAAATGCAATCACATCACAAACGAGTAAGGAGACATCTGGTATGAACTGTGGAAAACGGGTTATAATGCACTCCTGGGGCAAAGTTATTTAGAAACCTGAACTGTTTTTGCAAGAGAAACGTTTTCTCTTTAACATCTTTCATTTTTTATTCATACACTGCTGTCGTCGTCCTCTCGTGCACTCTTAACGATGAAAACAACACATCCTTTAAACGGACTTGCCAATCCTTGAAATGTTTGCCAATGACAACTGAGATTTCCGCGTTGATGATGGCGATAGTATCTATGAATCGGACGGTTTTCCGTTCCGGTCAGCCAGTCAAACAATGAAAGTATAATTTGCGATCCCCAAGAGAATGGTCTATTCGATTGGTGGTCGGTAGCATTAAAAACCCGTGCGTGAGTTCCCCGTGGGACTCGAGATGTGCAAATGGTATTGATTTTCGCGTCCATATTTTAAGGACAAACTTTATTTTCGTTTCGGATTTTGCTCACCAGTTCCGGTAATGGAGAGCCGGGCTTGGTGCTGCTGTTGCTGCTTCAAAGTGAATTGTTGGCAAATATTTGACGAGTTTTTGATGTTTTCATATACCCCAAGGCAGCATGGCACATAACAGTGCGCGCGGGTTCGTTTTGTCGATAATTATTCTCCAGCGTTGATGGTGGTAGTCGAGTCGGGCGGAATTAATTTTATCCTTGGTGGTGCTCCCCAATTCAGTGAATGAAACAAGTTAAAGTTCGCTAGTTACAAAGAAGCGTTCACTCGCAACCTTTAAGGCAGCAATTTTGCGTCACCGAATCACAAAACACATTAAAGGAGCACCTTATTACCGGGGCAGAGGCACCAGATGGTGTAATTGATACGTTCGAAATGAAGTACCTGCCGAACTTCCTCCAACTTCCAAGCCAATCGTAAAGTGTGAACGTTTTTAACAGGATTTTAATTTTGGAAATTTGTGAACCCTCCCTCCGGACGGAACCTGCCGTACGCACGCACGCACAGCAGCCAATTATCACGTTGAATCATCGAGCGTCAGGTTGCACCATCTGGTAACGGCACCGTTTCGACACCACGTGTCCTTTGGCCTTTGTGTGCGCGTACACCCCATCGGCACCGTTAATCGTTTCATCATCATCAGCAACATCATTACCGTCATGATGACAAAAATCGATTCACTGTTGTGGCGCGTTCCGTTCCAATTTTCGAAACATTGTCCGAAAGCGACAAAGCGACGAACAGTGGTTATCCGTGTGAGGACAGTAGTGTTGAGGAGTTAACGCCGACTGTCGGGGATTCTTATTATCTAGCGTCAAGTGTCGCGTTTACGGGTCACGGCAACACTGACGCTGCGCAACAAGTCAGAGATAATGGGAATCGAATCACTTTTTTGGCGATAGGCATCAGTTGGGGAAATTGTAAATTTAATAACATTTATATAAACTGCGATCTCGCACGTCTCACGTCTGTCTATGCTCATTAAAATTCGCACCAAGCGCGATAGAAGGTGAAGAATGTTGTGTCCTTTTATCGACTTTTAACTCAATCTTTGGATGAAAACGTTGGACAAGTCAAGTCTTGAAACTTTAATAAGTTGACTGCAAGCGCGCGTCCACCGTGTGCAGCGCCGTCAAGAACTCTCGGGGGAAATTTGATGGACATTAAGAGCATCTTAGCAGGAGCTTCTTTTGCTGGGGGGTTTTTTATTGAAGCACGATGCTATGACTGTCCGTTGCAGGTATATTTAGTCAGCATATTTTAAGCTTACCCGTTCGCAAACGGTAACAAGATCTCAGATATCTTGTGGACTCCACTAAGTATAGAAAGACTGAGATGATCGAAATGCGAAAATGGGTTCCTGGAACTCATCCAACGCGCCACCGCCGTACCTATGATCACCAACGTGTAATGAGCTAGGTCCGCCGCCAACTCACTTTCTTCCTTTTCTTCGTTTTAGCACGTGCGTAAACACTACAAGAATAGCAAATGAATCTGCAGAGGAGAAAATTGTGCTGCAACTTATACAACCATCAGTGGATCGTGTATCCCGCCAATGTACGGCCTCTGGTCCTTCCTTTCCGAGACACCGAAGGACATACCAACTGCTATGACAGACACATTAAGTTGGCGGTAGAGGTCGTACTGGCTTAAATTGCCATGTCGTGTCACTGGCGTGCTTGCTGTGACAAGCGAAGCAACACGCCGTGGACAACGTGTGTGGATGGAATGGGAAGAGTCAGCGGGTCTCGATAAAAGCTAATGGTCAAACAGTGTTTTCCGTTGAATCGCTTGACCTTTGTCCTGGCGTCAGGGCGTTTCCTTCGTGAATTCGTGCAGAGTATTATTGTGTCAAGCAGCAATGGGTTTCGACGTTTCGCACCATGGCACAATCAACGGTGGCACACTCACGCCGGTGCGTGTGTCGTTATTCGCCTGTCAAAGAGGTACTTAAGCAGATTCCAGCTGCGATACAGCTTCTTCGATGAAAGATGTAGAAGTTGGCTTGAATTCATTTCAGCAAAAGGTAGCTTAGACTGAATGTAAGGATAGCTAGACGTGTGTATGTCTCAAGGCGACTTTCCTTTCGAACGGAAATAGTAAGTTGTAAGGATGTTGTAGCCTTTGAGATACCCGTAAAATCTCTTACGTGAGTGTAAAATTAGCTACAGTTTCGCTAGTAAGAAAGCTTCCCGTACCCGATCCCCCGGTGGATGTGGTTGCGTAAGTTTTACCACAAAGTTCCCTAACAACCACGCGCAACGGATCCTCCTCGGTACGGTGAATATATTAACATACGAATTACACTCGCGACCCTTTCACATCGGCGGAAGACTGGCAGTCCCCATATGGCTTTGTGGTGCGCTAAACGGTACCAACAATGCGCTTTTATCGGGAAACTTACCCGTGGGCGGTTGAAAGCCTCGGGGTTCGGGCGCTTGTACGAGAGAATTCTTCTCTCTTCCTCTTGCTTCGCTAATGACTAAATTATAACCGCTTTGTTTGCTTCCCGATGAGCCTGACAGAATGATGGTGGTTTGTAACACATACACACTTGTAACCCACCGATCCCCGACCAACCCGACTGACGACCGGTAATCAGTTTAGGTGGATTAATTTATGGCAGATTAGTAGGATGTATCAACCTTTGGCTGGGCTGATGTCAAACGTATGAACTCTGTCCGCCCCACGGTGACGCACACTGCCTACCGTACCGTGGGAAACTGGAGACATTCGGTCCGGATGAACGCGAGATAAGCAGCTGGGAAAGTGTCAGGTGTGGGGCTATGCCTTCACGCGATACTATTGCGATAAGACGCGTTCTTGTTTTGCGTAATTTAATTAGTATTATCCTGTACATTGTAGGTTTATTAATCTGATGTAGGTCGGTGCGATCTCCTTGCAGTGCGCGCGTACCATCTTCAGTGCCATTCGTGATTAGTTTAGTCTGCGGCCACTAATTAATGGCCGGTTTAGTAATTAAGACAGTTGTGAACCTTGCAAATGTCACGAGAGGCGAGCGCTAGGAATCGCTTTTCCTTTTCAGAATAAACTCGTTTCATACTTTCTTCCTGCTGTATGCAATCTAATTATGTTAGCTTCTTCCTCTCGCAGAGCACATTATAAACTATTTCCATGGTGGAGCATCATCAGTTAGCTCCTCAAAGGAGGGGGAAAAAGTCTCAAACAATGAGCAAAAGTTCCATTTCACAGTCTCCATTATTTCTGACACATTTCACACCGATTTCGGGCACACGGTGTGACGTAGAACGTGTTACGTGTTTTTGTGACCATAAAGAGTGTTTATGTGTGTGCTCCCCCGTGCTTTGCCACCACTGTGCTACTCACCATGATCAGTTGTCTGATGTCTTTGACGAAGGTCGATGCAGTGAGAAAGTTGTTCACCGCCGAGAAGATTTTTCCTTCCAACTTGAAACGGTTTTTGGGGTGTGGGTAGGCTACGTAGAATCCGTGGTGGTGGTGGCGGCAATGATGGCGGTGGAGAAGGGTAGGGGGCGTTGGGGGAGGGTAGCGGCTGGGGATCCGCGTTTGCTGCTGACGGTGATTGCGATTGATGATGCTGGGTGGCGATGAGCTGATTATGATGTTTGACCGGTTTGCCAATGGGGTTGGTTGGCGTTCTGGGCTGCTCGTTTACAGCGACATAAAACCAAACACGTCCTAATGTTTGGGTTCGCAAACCCGGACCAGTACCTGTACCACGTCCGCTACAAAAACAACACCACTGCTTCTGCGACTTCTGCTCACCACACGGGCCCGAAGATGTATCGGGTGTTCAGTATTCAGCGGTTTGATAGCGAATTAATGCCAGCTGCGATCAAACTCGCAACCCGAATATGTTTGCACTACTCTCGCGCGTACCAATCAACACATTCTGCAAGAAAAAACGGGCACCACTCTAGAAGCTAGAGAGAAATATACGCAAGAAAAGGGCGGTTAGTGTGAACCATTAAACTTTGTTTATCACAGCTCACACACGGACAAGACCTAGGACTCTACTGATCATCTCATTCCGCGTGAAAGATTCACCAGTAAGTTCCCCCCTGATTTATATGACGCACACACATGGTCCAAAGTTGACGGTATGATTAACAATGGGGATTTTTCTACTTTCCGTTGCAGATTTCTGATGTTCTGACGATGTAGATGATGATGTTTGTTTGGAAGATGACAAGTTCGTAAGGAACTCTTGCTCGTTGCTGTCCTCATCCGCTGCTGCAGCTTGTTTGTTGTTTCCTCGCACGAACTGGAACTCATGCCCCGGCTATGTATCTTCGTTTGTTTTGCTCTTATTTATGCTTTGCATACAACTGAGCGAGCACGGTGTGCCCTCCACGAATGGTTAATATTTTATCGGCTTAAGATGGTAGGCCCATCGCTCCGATAGTTTGTTGGATGTCTTGTCTGCTTTACAATGAATGAGCACAATGGATATTGCGATACTGTTCAGAATGCAGTTAACGTAGCGGGCAGAGATCCATCAATACGAGGACGTTTGGGATTTTATAGCTTGTGCTTAACAGATCTAGTGCTGCAGATAGTGTGCTCATTACAGACAAATGAAGTCGTAAATAAGCGTTAAAGGGACGAGGGACGAATGAGTAATGGGGTGGATGAGCTGGAAATTTACAAAAATCCGGTTTTAAAATCCTGCAACGAGTAATATCATTAGGCTGCAATGAATCCTACTTCCCGTTTTGCATTATCGTTAGTGACGGATTGTTTATGTAATTTACCTGGGCGCGAAACTAGGAAGCCAGAAAGTAGTGCCAAGAACGAAGGTTTGTTGCAGCTACTTGGGCCACCAGTTAGCAGCGCGCTATTCTCGTTAACACCGAACAAGATGAAGTATAATTACTATACACAGCTGGCAAAAAGCAGTACTCACACAAACACGGACACACACACACACGTCCACCCAGAGGGATGCAAGAACACACGGACAATAATGAGTTTGAGAGAAAAACAGGTTGTTGTAGCAACAAAAAAAGAAGGTAAATAGCAGGAAAAAGCAAAACATTTCACACTGCTGTTATAAAAATAAAGGGCAGCAAAGCACAGGATCTTAGGGTGTGTGCCTCACGAGAAGGGCGCGGGAGCTCAAGTTATCCAGGTCAGTTTTTGCTTTACGATACGATAACGCACGCGTTGGTTTGGGTGGATGGTGGGCAAATTTTTGGGCCCGGTAGCAGCAAAAGTAGCGAAACTTTTAGCTTTACTTCCCTTAATTCCGTTGTTCAATGGGAGAAGGCTGTGGGGCAATGGTGCTAGGAGCGGGAATTATGTTAGCATTAGTTTTCAGCTTCCGAAAGAGATTTTACGGGTATCTCAAAGGCTACAACATCCTTACAACTTACTATTTCCGTTCGAAAGGAAAGTCGCCTTGAGACATACACACGTCTAGCTATCCTTACATTCAGTCTAAGCTACCTTTTGCTGAAATGAATTCAAGCCAACTTCTACATCTTTCATCGAAGAAGCTGTATTCTTCGCCTTGGGACAGAAGAGCGAAACGGACGCTTCCCGCTCGCCCGACTCCTGGCAGCACATGCACGAGCGCTCCATCTGCCAGATCTTGCTGCCGGACACTTGGATGTAGCTGGCACACCGGCCAATACAGGCAAAGGATGGGATGGGCTTTGGTACGCACCCCGGATACTGTAGCACGTGGATGACGGGCGTTACCTGGCAATCGTCTGCGGAGTAGTGAGATCCACCGTCCTCTGACCGGTGGCGCCAGGTGGGACAAATGGAAGGATCGGACGGATGAACGATGAATGGACATTCAAGGGCATGATGAAACGAGCAATAGAGAGAGAGAGAGAGAGAGAGAGAGAGAAAGAGAATAGGCAGAGAAAAGGGATACAATAGTTTAATTTCAAATCTATCAACGCATACGGTGCTGCCCGTGGCAGCTTAGGACGAAATTTGGTCGGTACTGTGTGGTCGATTAGTTTGGTTTGTCGATTTGGTGCAATTGAATTGTGGTGAACGCGCTGTGTGCCGCTGCTGCTGGTGCTGCTGCTGCATCTGCAAAGTACATACAAAGCTGTAAAATAGGATTATAAACGGGAATTAGTGCACTTGGCTGACCATGTCAAACAAAAGTGAACAAATATTGCGTTCTAACAGCTTGAACGAGAACCAATTGAATGTCATTGACTTAGCACTGAAACGATTTGTGCAGTGTCTATCGTTTTTTTTTTGTTTTCTATCCTCAAATGGAGTCAATTTGTCACTGGTAAAGCGGTATAATCCGATTTGCCAGCAGCAACAGCAAGGATGCAATGTCCAACGCCCTTCCAGTCCTGACATCGCTCGATTGCATTAACCTCGATGTTTGGTAAGAAAAAGAGTAAAACACACAACGTGATGCACATTTAAAAAGAATTGCATCTCTACAATTTATTGCGCTTTGCTCCATTTCGTTTTAGCTTTGGTTGGCACTATTCCCATTGCACTACCATCATCCGGGGTCCGTTCGAGAATGCGATCGACCTACTAGTTGGTTTCGCAATCTCTATCTCACCAACCTGGGAACTGGGAAAATGGTGTTCCCCGGATCGATAGACAATCTATCGTAGTTCCTGTGTCGGAAGAGAGAAAAAAAAACACGCTATAAATTCAAAACCTGTTGGACAAAAGGACTAGGCACCATGTGTACATGTGCTAGTTCACACGTATAGAGCAAGGACATTCCATTGCTTCTGAGCTACGTACGGCGATACATGCGAGATGCCAAATAATCGAGCCATAGGCAGAGACTTTCCCGTGATACTCTCGTTTCGAGCAGCTTTATCTGCCGAAACAAATGGGACTCAAATTAGCTTACTCAAAATGCTACGCCATGCGCGAGGTAGATTCGTAAAGTTTGAAGTTGATAAAATTACAAAACCAAGTTACGATTATTGCATTAGGGTGTGTTTTATCAGTAACGATGAATCCAGTAGTAGTAGCAGTAGTAGTACCACGGGAAGAGGATAAAGTTTTGTGATTAATTTTCATTTTCCATATTTATCATCCACACTCAAAGGGGAGGTTACCTTATTCGTTTATTTTTTGAGGCCGTTTGTCTCCAAAAAGCTTTCCACTTACAGCGCTTGCAGTAGATAAAGAAAAGAACCTCCAAGCGGGCAGCGATAAAAGGTAATCCTAATATCGCAGAATTGTACGCCTGACTTATGTTTCACCTGAAAAACGACCAAACTAAACCGGACACTGGCGTACGTACACCTTCATACTGATGCTGTCAAGCGTGGAAAGTGGAAAATTGGTTTCGGTGAACCGCTTGGCTTTGAGCTGTACTAATGTTTATGTTTTATTATTCTGCTTTGTAGGCGAAGCAGTAAGATTCCCCTTCGCAAGGACAAACTCAAGGGAAGCAGATTCGTGGATGAAGTATTGCTTTTAGAATATTCAAAGCAAAATTCCTCCTTAAGATAATTCCGATATCCTCGGGGAAGCAAATCAAATGTCTTTGATGCTGGTAAAGTGAGTCGTCGTTGCGTCGGAACTTCCATCATCGGGTATCGACTACAAGAGTAATAAATCTGTCGTTTCAATAGTTCTTTCAAGCTTTCTCGCCCATATCCAATAACGAGGAATATCGTTATACACGAACGACGGCGAGCTTTTTGCGTCCAGCTGCTGCATCTCGATTTGTCGATTTGTCAATCCGCTTAACAAAGCCCAACGAAAGACAAGACGGGAAATGACGTGATTCGTGTTGTCAAACAACTCAACAGGACATATCCTTCCTCTCCGGCGAGAAGTTCATCGACGCATCACCACTGTTGACATATTTGGACACTTATCCCTCGTCGTTCGTGCGATACTCTGACCACCGATTCATTCCACACTTTCTCGTCCAACTGCACTGATGAACCTAAGGGGTGGCGGAATTGCGACTGTTGATAGAATTGACGGAAGAAGAAGGATGTAATCAAACTTTGTTCCTGTCATCATCCTAAGGCCACCCAACCGACACATCCTCTCCCTATCGCACCGCATGGATTCATGGATCAAACTTTGTCAACAGTTGTAGTATGATGGAAAGTTGTTTGATTATGCGCCCGGTATTAGGTAGTTTGAGCTTAGTAAAAGCAGACATCTGCGTATGTATCTGGGAGAATTTTTATGGCGTGCTGGTGCCAAAAAAATGCCATCGACGCTGGCGAGTGCTGGTTAATACATAAGAAATCAATACCTGCCCAATACGGGTGGTGAGGAACCTGTTTGATGTTTGTCTCGTCGAAATAGCCATCTCGTCGCGCAGTTATCATTCCATTGACTTTGACCGTCGGCGTCATTCCAATCAAGGAGAGAAAGTTTCGCAAATGCTACATTTTCTCACCATAACTCCAACACCACGAGTTATCTGTTTCGACGGGACTTATCAGATTTAGCGCCGGTCAAGCTGAACCGAAAATTTGGCATATTGGCAGTAGGATTTTTTTTTTCTTTTTGGGAGGAATGTGGGAGGAATTGACCGCTTCTTTACGACTATCGGGGGTTGGTCGCCAGCAGAGCAAAGCGAGGGTCGCAATAGAGGATGAAGGATTCGATGATGCGTAAACTGTGATTGCGTTTTATCGAGTGAATGTAACTACTGGAGAGAACAGGCTCCAACACACAAACATTCTGCTACAAAGTCACCGAGAACGTCGTTCATACGATTAGGTATGGGATATTGGCTGCACGATTTATTAGTGTTGGTGGAGAAAAAAAAAATATTAGGAGGAAAATTTTGTAGAAGTTGGTGAAACAGCAATACAGACTTGTTGTTATAAGACCTGTTACAAGAATGATTACGATTAACGTTACACGTTAGATGAAGGTTTTGTCTGCTGTTCATGTATGATCTTAAAAAGCATGTGTGAACATCGTGAACGAAGACTAGTAGAAGCTAATAAAAGAATCGGTCCAAGGTGGGGAACACTTGGACTTGGAAACTAGCGAGACACCAAACTTAGATTGAAAAGTCTTCGTCATAAAAAGCGAAAAGGAGTGGAAAAAAGGACGTTGTCTTTCCCGAGAAAGATGTTTTCCGGTTCTGGAGGGGAGGGGATAGTCACATGATCACTAAGAATTTATTCTGGACCAAAAATCCTTTGATTTCGGCCAAGCTGTTGATGCAAATATTTCGTATCTGACTCGTGAGGACAGCAGTCACGTGATGTGAAAGACACAATTTAACCTAGTCCATAATTTCCTCCTAAAAACGAGACTCCTTAAGATCCTGGATAGGTGCACACGATTAGCAGATATAAATTGGCATGTCGTTGTTGCGCCTGTTAGTATGGTCACGTCACTATTTAGACACCAAACAATAGAGCCTCTTAAAGTAGCCTGTAAAAGATCACACACTTTGGTTACGCCAATAAGACAACTGTTAGTATATCAAACACTTATCAATATTTTAAGCAATTGTGGTTTGTTGCAAATCTATTGTTACAATAATAGACACACACCACACCCCGGCACATATCGGCTACACTTATTTATGACACAGCACAAACAACACTGTTGCATTGTTGGAAGTAATGGGATACGGTGGCAACGCGAGCGGACACCTTTTTGCAGTAATGGTCGTCGTCATCATAAGCCCCCCCAAAACAGAAACGACGGTCATTTATCATGCCAAATGTAGAGGAAAAGAAATGCATGAAGAGACCACATTTCAAGACGGGACCAAGTCGGACAAAGAGTTTAAGCGTGGTTCGTTCGTGTTGTTTACGCCCACAGTAACCGTGGCTGACGATTGTGGTTCCCCCTGGGGGAAGGTTTCGATTAAAAATGGCTAGCATCAATCATAATAAGCCAACAAGCTGGCTGGTCAGAAAGGGAAAACATTCCCGAAAGCTTCGTAATAGATTTCTACGGTGAACGGACGGGATTGGGGATCCCTATATTGTGGTGCTGTTCTCCTGCTGCTTGTGGGAAGAAACGATTTAACCACAAGTATCTAATTGTGCTGAGCCACGGAAAAGAAAGCTAAAACAAGGACATCCAAAAACACAATAAGGAACACTGAAACACTTGACTGGAAAGCGTCGGCGATTGTGGCGCGCTGCTGTGATTGTTTCGCATTCGGAAAATTAGGCAAATTGCTGGCAATGCATGTAGCAGAGAGGCGAAGCGGACCAAGCTCTCGGTTTGTTGTTGTCTTAAGAGATGTAACGGAAACGAAACAACAACCGTTACTAAAATCCCTACCCAGCATATCGGGGCATTGAAGGATATCGGAAGGTACAACATGGGCCGAAGTGTTGGTGTTGGGGTTTAGAGTCAATATTCAAATAAGAGAGACTTTATCTTTACCACTGCCGGAAGCAGCAGCAGCACCGAGCAGGAGAAGGTAGTTTGTTGTGTGCGAAAGATATGAATTCGAAATGCATGGTGGCATTAACCGGAATTCGAGGGTTGGAGAGATTCGGGGATTTTACGGTGGTACGCTCGTAAGTTCCGTTTTCCGCACAACAGGAATGAGAGGGCAAATGGGGTATTTAATAAAAAGGATCCTCAGAAGCCGTGTTCGAGTCTTTCAAGCGATTGTCGTCAACCAGCCAGGTTTGAGGGGGTTTTTGAATTGTGTGCTCCTGTGTGAATCGGGAAACGCTAGGGGCATGCTTGAAATGAAGGATATGGGACAGGAAATTCGACTCAAGTAAATTCGATAACGATAAAGCCAAGTCGAGAATGCTTTTGGTAAAAATTGCGACACGTGCAAGGATGCTTTCTTCGTACGCACCAAGAAAGCGCATCAGAAATTCCTCAGGGAAGATTTAAAATGCCACCAAAACCTTCTGATGATGATCACGAATGTTTTTTTAGAAAGTGAAGAATGCACAAAACGCACAAGCCAAACGAAGGACGACGCTAAGTGTATACAAAGAACCTCGTTCGGTTGTTTTTCCGTCGGAACTTTCGGGGTGTCCGGAGTTGACCAAAGCGTCTTACAGACCAAATCGGTAACACACAGTTGGATGCGATTACGCCCGCACAAAATCTCCCTTCGCTGGATTCATTTAGCAACGAAACGATCGTTTGGTAAGCAGTGGAAGGTTTTACGGCATTAATGTGGCACAAAAGCGTGCTGGCATTTTACGCTTGTGCCTTCGTTTACAACCGCTGTCATTTATAAGAAAAAGGTTCTCCTTCTAAATTCGCCCAGAAAGCAGAAGGCATCATCATCATCTGGAAGCTGCTTTTTATGCGCTCGCTGTTGGTTGCTGCTGCAGTGGAATAGCTGTAAAAAGATGGTTCTGTGTTGTTTGTTTGTTTGTTGGTTGCGAAAATTGTGGGTTTTCCACGAAGATAAAGAAACACTAGCTTGGATGGCTTAGGGGGGGTAGAGAAAAACGACAAAAGCGCCCCACAGCAGTGGTGGAGCATGATGAGATGGTGCCTCTAGGGAAGCCGAACACACCGACTAATTGGGGACAAACGGCACAAACACAGAAAGATGAGAACTTGCTCTGTGGTGTGGGGGAAGGAAGGTGAAGGTTGATTTGAATTTCATTATACTATAGCAACACATCTCCCCGCCTGCTGATGTTTGTGGTTCTTTTTGTTGGTTCTTCACTCTGACACAGGATACAGCACTACAGAAGTCAGCATCAAAGTGTGTCCTTTCTTTAGCAGTGTCGATGCACACTTTTTAATGTGACTGCGATTCTGATCCTGTGTACATTAGGGGAAGGATTTTCCCTACCATATCAAACCTTCCCATCGTTATACTTCCGTGCACAGTTCGGACATCAAGGATACGGGTCAGTATTTTGATTTTACTTTCACCGAGTTTGTTGTGTAGTTTCACACCACTTCTCACGTGTTTTTAACTTTTGTTTTGTGCTCCGCGAGTTCTTCACTTTCGCAACACACACTTGACACTGATTCTCCGTTTCCCTGCTCCAACAAAACACTTGCGGAACACTCCTTCTGCCCGAAATCACACTCCTGCTCACACGAAGCCAGAAAGATGAACTAAATCGAAACAGTGGTGACAAACAACCTGTGTTTGATTCTGATCTGGTACAAACTGTGGGATGCCTTCTGCTGGCTCACTTCACTCTTTGCTGCGCTTCCGGTTTTTGGGGGATACTGAATGGCAATTCCCGAAACAACACACACTTTGGTGGGTACCGTTCGCCGCGCACTTTATACCGAGAATGAGCATCAACCCGAGTGAGGACTGTTTATTATAAAGCTACCCGACCTGCCCGAGGTGCTTTTTGGCTCTTCTTGTTCTCCGGAAGCTCTCGCACAGCTCTCCAGCTTCGTGCGATGCGGCGGATAGAGAGTGCCGGGGGTTCTAAGGGGGGTGGGATGTGGCGTGGCATGCATGCTTCCAAAGGTCGTAGAGTGGAGTGTCCTCGCCCCGAGTGGTCGGTGGCCCTACCGAGAAGCAAGCTTCGTGCTGTGAGAGAGAGGAATGTTGCACATGTATGCGATGAGCAGTTCCCACAGGGACGCATCCGTTGGAGTGACCCAAGAGGTAGGATAGGTCGGTCCTTCTGGGAGGGACAGTATAGTTTGTCCACATTGTATGGCGAACTTCATCTTGGTGCAATGAGATTGAATGAGTTAATTTCATTGTTTTAAGCACACTCTGGAACACTTTTTAAACAGCTTCAAGTGAATATGTACTACAATTTCGTGTCCCTATGAAGAACAGCTGTTAAAGCATCATTGAAGGTTAGCCCCGAAAACCGCTTGAATACATCCCTGGGGCGTCATTGAACTGATTAGGCTGCATGTTCCGGCAGAACAGGCCAGAGGGAGGCGCTCTCCCGCTCTTTGTCTTTCGGTATTTCTTTGGGACCAACTTTGTTAAACCATGCTAAACATGCCTAACACATTGTCTCGTATGTCCTCACATCGTAATCCTTTAAGGACAACCATGTTAAACAACACTGTTGCGTTCGCGCCCAGTGGGAGGTAGTCGGTACACACACGGCACGCGGTGCCTTTGTTCGTTCGGATGCAGAGAGAGAGCCACTTGCTTAGCGTTAATGAAGCTACGCGAGAATGGAGAGCAGCAGCCACACGATGGAGAAGACCACCGTTTGGCGAGACTGCGCATTGCACGGGAACATGCGAAGAATGAACAACACACACACACACACAACGCACCATTCGAACAAGATTGTTTATTATTTTAAACGTAATATTAGCTTTACGTAGGAAATATCACAAAAAAAACGCATACTAGAAGGCGGCCCGCTCCAGCGCGGTCAGTTGCTGCACCAAACGGTCCTCTTTGGCTTTGCGCATCGTGTACAGTTTGCGGGATTCGATAAAGTTGTGCAGAAACGTGGCAACGTCACTCTGGCCTGCTAGAAAGCGTTGTGCCTCGTCGTCACTTTTACCGTCCGCGGTCGTTACGGCGATCTGTAGGAGTTCCTTGATGTGCTGGGGTGAAAAATCTTCCGCCTTTCGCTGGTAGCGCTGATTCATGCTTTCCCACTGCTGACCCAGTTCCTTGAACTCGAGCGCAAGCGATTCCACCTTCGATTTGCGCTCATCGACCGTTTCTTTGCGGGCAAGATTTTCCACGGCCATTGACTCTATCCCGGCTAGGAGTTGATCCATTTCGTCGTTCTGGTGTTGCACGAATGGAAGTTTCGTTATGAACTCTTCCAGATAGTCTTCATCGGTGTTTAGTCGGTTCAGTTCGTCCGTGGTAAGGTTTCGCAAACCAAACTGATCCGGTTCGTGGTGTGATGGCGATAGGAGAGCGTTGCGATTATCGGAACTGTATTCCTGCACGTTTCCATTTCGACTAGTCTGATGTGCTGATGGTGGTGCATGATGTTGCTGGTGATGCTGTGGCGTGGATGTTGGTTCATTGACGAACTTGGGAGGATGTTTTTCAAACTCCCTTCCAACTGCTTGCACGATTCTACCGAGATCGGAATGAATGGTGTACTGAAATAAAGGCAAACATTCAGTAAATTTTCGCAGCAAGTGAGTGCAAATGGAGCGTTGCTCGAGGACTGCATACGTTAAGTATTCCGGGCGCATTTTCTATCACTCCTGTCGTTCCATTAACCCACGGATGGCGCAGAATTGGACTGACGATTAGCTTTGGCTTTTCGTTCGGAAAACCGCTGCCGAGTAGAATATTAATAGCGATCTCACGTCCACCACAGTCAAAGTTGACCAAATATTCTTCATTTTCTTTCACTTCCTGTACACTAGCGTGTGGGGGAAAAAACAAGGTAAGATGAAGGTAACAAACTGCTTGGAGTTGCTGATTAATGCACTCACTTGTGATTGAATATCTTCAGTGTATCGATTTGCCGTTTACGCATCGTTTCGAACGTTACTATTCGGGGACGTACAGACGATCCAGCACCGATTAACCAATACGGCCTATGATGAAAAACACATTTATTATCGGTAATTTGATTTACACACTGTGAATCGCAGCAAAGCGCAAGAAGACGATGATAATGATTGGGGTTTGTTTTGGTTACGTTTGTGACGTCATTGTGTTGCTTTATTTACGCCAAACGTCAATTTTCAGCCAGCGAGCTTGTTCGAAAAGCTTTCCAAACGGTAAATTTCGAACGAACTGTACAGGGTTGGTGTTGGCTGTAAACTAAATGTTTTGCAATGCAATTGATTCAGAAACACTCGCAAAGCTTTCTGTCTAGCGAGCTAGAAGAATACTTGATTGAATTTCCACGCCACCTCAATGCTAAGCAATGTAAATTAGTTCGCATGGGTAGTATGTTCCCTTCAGCAATCGTTTTCATAAGTTCATGATGATGATAAATAACATAATAACAAATAAAAAGAAACATAGAAAACTGCTAATTCTATAATTAATACATGTACATTTTTGCGATGAAATTCCAAAATTGCATTGTACGAAAACAAATCGTCGACATTCGAATTAAGTTCGATTATTTCCGAACAGTTCGAATATCGAACGTTTAGCTCCGCGAGTTCGCTACTTCATTTGATCTTGGTTTGGTCTCGTTTTGACAGCTCTAGTTGCACGGCAAAAACGGGTTGCTGCTGCTGGTTTGGTAAACGGGAACGAGTAACGATTGGCCAACACGAATACGGACACAGAGGAGAACGACAGAGGAATCGCTTGCCCTCATCACGCCAGCTCACCGTACGCGCGCCGTGAAACGAGTGCTGCCGTGCGTGCGTGCGTGCTTGCACCGTACTCTGTTGGTCGCGCGCCACACCACACATATCACGGGCCAAGTCTGTGAATGTACACAACGCCAGAAGCAGAAGGGAGGCATCAGCTCCGTTAAGGGCGCGATTGACCCGTACACAGTGGACGCGCGGCGGAACGAACGGCACACCAAATGGACCCGAGCGGGAAGGCCGCCTTCGAGGGCAGCAAGTTGTTCGTGCAGACGATCGACGCGCGCGATGAGAACGAGGAAAAGTATATGCGGGCGTACCGCACGTTCGAGGAAACGACGGCGGGCCTGAGCGATAAGGACTTTCACGATCTGCTGTCCTCGCTGGTCAGCAAGGAGAAGCAGCACGAGGAGATTTCGCTGGCGCTCGTGTACATCATACTGACCGATCCGAACGGTGCACCGAAGACGTACCGCGATTTGACGCTGCTGACCCGCGACGGGCTCGGGTTTGTGACGGCCAATCTGGCTATGCTGGTGGCGGAAAAGTACCAAAAGCTGACGGACGTGGGGCGCAAACAGTTGTTGTGGTTGTTGCGCGAGTTGATCAAAAACCAGGTGCTGAACGTGGACAATCTCGCGTGGAACATACTGCGGCAGGCAAGCGGCGGTGACATTAGCCCGAAAAACGTAGCCCTGATCGAGGGCTTGCTGGACATTTTCACCGAGCACCGGGCGTGGTTGGAGAAGGACCAGTTTCTGGTCGGTACGGTGGCGTACACGTTCGTGCGGCTAATCGAGGACCACTGTGGGCCACAGTTTGTGCATCTGCGGAGCAGGGAGGTGAAGTTTGTAATCTCGCTGATACGGGACCGGTTCATGGACATCATTCCGCTCGGGCGGGAGTTTGTGCGGTTGCTGCAGAACGTGGGCCGGATACCGGAGTTCGATCAGCTGTGGAAGGACATGCTGTACAACCCGAAGTCGCTCTGTCCCAGCTTTAACGGTGTGTGGCAGTTGCTGCAGACGCGCACCAGCCGCCGGTTTTTGCGGGGCCGCATCACACCGGACATCGAGCGCAAGATCCACTTTCTCACGAGCAACGTCAAGTTCGGCAATCAAAAGCGCTACCAAGATTGGTTTCAGGAGCGGTACTTTAACACACCGGAATCGCAAAGCCTGCGGTGTGATCTGATCCGGTTCATCATTAGTGCGATTCATCCGACGAACGATATGCTGTGCTCGGACATCATACCACGCTGGGCAATCATTGGCTGGTTGCTGACGTCGTGCACGAACGCGGTAACGCTGGCTAACGCGAAGCTAGCACTGTTCTACGATTGGCTATTTTTCGATCCGGCCAAAGATAATATCATGAACGTGGAACCGGGCATACTGGTGATGTACCACTCGATCAAGAACCATCCGCTCGTGAGCTGCACCCTGTTGGACTTTCTCTGCCGCATCATGAAGAACTTTTACCCGAAGTGGGAAGATCGCATCCGGACCGGTATCTACAACTCGCTGCGCAAGATACTGGAGATGAAGGTGATCCCCAATCTGGTGCCGTTGTTCGAATCGCCCAAGCTGGACCGTGAGCTGAAAGCGATGCTGAGGGAAAATTTCCGCGAGTTCTGTGTGCCGCCGAACAGCATGTACATGCAGCAGCATCCACCGCAGCCCGGCATGGAGACGCCGATGATGCAGATGCACTATCCGATGGTGGGTGGTGGTGGAGAGATGCCGGTAGAACATGCACCACCCCATCTGATGCATCCACCGCCGCTGATGGCACATACGACGGTTCACCCGGGCCAGACCGATATCAGTACGATCCCCACCACCACCCAGCTTAATCGAATGGATCCCTCCCGGAAAGCACATGACAGTGGTGGAGGAGTGGGCGGGGGTGGAGGTGGTGGTGGGGGAGTAGGAGTAGGGGCCGGTTGGCTCGCCTTAAGAGGACCGATGCCTGTTGCGCGCGGTGCACCTCCCAGTGGTCCACCAGGACCGGGAGCAGGAGTGGGAGGCGGAGGCGGTGGTGGCGGAGGAACGGGAGGACCCATGGCCGGTGGTCAAGGAAGCGTACCGAGCGGACCGAGCACACCCGTTGCCGGTGCGACTTTTGCCAAACCCGAAGCACCCCCACGAACAGCAGACAGTGTGGGCACGGCGGACGATCCCAAATTTAGTGACGACGAAGGCGAGGACACAGCAAAAGCTTCCGCAGCAACGGCCACCAAAACGGAGGACGTGTCGGATGACGATGATCTTCCGCTCGCCAAGGTCCGGCTGCTGGAGAAACCGGCCATCGCGAAGGTCGCCCTGCCCGACACACTGAACGGCCATCTGGAAGAGTTTCTGCGCGAGAAGAGAGCGTCAAATCGTTCGAGCCGCTGCTCCAGTGTTTGGGCAGCTGCGGGAAGGCGGCCCTCAACCAGGAGCAGGAAAACTACCTCACGGAGAGTGTGATATCGGTGATCAAGCAGACACTGCCGGACAAGAGCTACTTCCCCGCGTCGAAAACGGACGACAACCTGTCGGACAGCATCAACTATCCACTGTTTGCGGCGTACCGCATCCTTTACCAGCAGGAGGAATCGTGTAAAAAGCGCATCATGGCGCTGCTGGTCGCGATCGTCACACGCGTCAACGTTGCCGGGTATATGCTGCTGTACTTCCTGAAGGTGCACGGGAAGCTGCAAAGCCGGCGGAAGGAAGGCGCCGGCTCGAGCGCCACCTTCAAATCGTCCGTGTACGGCGTGATGTGCGATGCGCTCGATTCGGACGACTCGGTGGACGAATGCATCGAGAAGGATCTCAATCTGCTCGAGAAGCACAACACGCAGATGTTCCTGTGGATCCTGCCGGACATGTACCGGGAGTTTAAGCAAACGATGCTGAACAACACGACCGTGCTGCGGCTGCTGGTGGGGTGCATCGACGCGAGCAACCTGGGCGACATCATCTACAGCATCACGCAGGGCAAACTGATCCTGTTCGACGAGGACGGCATCGTGGACATACTGCGCAAAAGCCTCGAGTACGAAACGTTCGAGCAGGTGTGCATCTGGCAGCTGGTCCAAGCGCACGACATCCCGCTCGAAACGTTCCAGGAGATCATTCCCGACCTCGAGTCGGGTGCCCACGCGGAAGCACTGACCGCCATTCTGCTGCTGCTGCGTGCAGAAAAACCAACCACGGAGCTGGTCCGGCTGTTGCTGAGCCGCGAAACGGAAACCAAGCACCGGGGCGATCCGTTCGTAACCTCGGTCCTGCGCTACTGGTGCCAGGAGTACGAGGAAAAGCTGTCCGAGCTGATCGCAGCCCTCCTCACGTCCAAGTATCCCTCCAACTCGCCCAACAAACGCAAGCGGCCGTCGAAAAGTGCGCAACAAAATACGGCCCCCACCTCGGAACAGCTGCTCAACCATTTGGAACACTTCCGGCGCAGCTGCAGGCACGGGAACGGCACAGGCACCGGGCTGTTTGTGCAGAACGACATGCAGCGCGCACTGCAGCAAGCGTTCGCCCACAGTGCCGAAAGTCAGCGGAAACAGTTTAGCGATCTGTTTGCGCTCGCGGCCGAGGACGAAACGTCGACGACGGTGGGCCGGCGGGGTACGAGCAGCCGGGGTCGGAAGGCGCCCTCGAACAAGAAGGAAACGGCGGCGGAAAAGGCGGCCGCGGCGGCTGCAGCAGCACATGCCAACAATAGCAAGAAGGCGGCGGCGGAATCGGCCGCCCACTTTAGTGACGACTCGAGCGACGAAGACTGGTCCAAGCAGAAAGCCTCGAAGCGAAGGAAAACGCTCAGCGATTCCGATTGACACCGTTCGCTGCTGCTGCGCTGCTGCTGGCGAGAAGGTAATTGTGTACAGTTGGCCCTACCACTGCGTTCCGTACTGTTGTGTTGAGGGTTAAGCGCCGTGCGGTCAGAGAAGGAGAAGCGGAAGAAGGGAGGAAGGAAGGAAGGAAGGGAGCGAGAGAGCGACGCACCCGTTGTCCTGTGGTGGTGGTCCCACAAACGGTGTCTTGCGTTTTTGTTTTAAAACTCGACCGGTTGACGCAACCGACCCGGACGCGGATTGGATTGGGTAGTCGGGGGCTTGCCGTCGTTTGCTTTACGACACGGCGCCATCCGTTTGCTATGCTAAACGGATCGGTGGACGCGCGTCTGCTGACGCAGATTTGTGAGCCTGAGATGCAATATTGTAAAATATCGTTATAGATAGTTATCATCAGTATCACTAAGATTCTCTCGTTCCGTCGGACCGTCGGAATGTGTTTTTCCCGCCGGTCCGGTCGGAAACGGTTCGTGTGTGCACATATATACGGGAAGGTGGAGAAGGTGGGTTTTTTTCTCTTCTTCGTGATAACGTTCGTGACGCCTCATTGTGTTTTAAATTATACATAGTTTGTTTTTAAACGTGCGGCAGCATATCAGCGGCCGATTCCACGCGGTCGTCTGTGAGGTATGCTCTTGCAGCCACGGAAGCGAGTTCAGTTCCGCGGAAGTTGTTCACACATCACACACACTCACTCACACACACACATACTAGAAGGGTTGGGGGATCAATCATTGAGGGGGGTGGGAATGCGGGGACAGGCGTCGAGTAAGCGAAGTAGTCCTTTTAATCGATCGTCGGCCGAGAAGGATATTGGAAGTCCTTCCTTCTCTCTCTCTCTCTGTTACTTCCTCTCTCTCTCTCTCACTATCTCTCTGTCTTCGTCATGTGTCGCATAATCAAAATCCCGGACAAATGATCCTCTTAGGCGGAAAGGATACTGAAGCGAAGACTGTGAGGATGTGTCCGTGCATCATCCACACACATACACACACACTCACACGCGCGAATAGACGCGGGTGGTCTGTAGGGCAAGGGTAAGGGAAGCGGAACAAGAGGAAGCACACGGCTACAAAAGAATATACACACACTTAGAAATTGCGTAAAATATGTAATAGTATTTCTAAAAAAATGTTTATAGATTAAATAAAGCGAAACATTGATGTAAAACATGCACCTCCGGAGTTGGTACATTTGCATGCAGTATAGTTTTTGTTCATAGTAGTAGAGTCGTAAAAATTATCCTTGGAATGATTTTAGATAGTCTCCATAGACTCCCTAAAATAATAAAGCCAAAATCGATTAACTAAATGCTCTATTTCAGCCCCAAAATCTATCCTATTTGCTATGTTTGACGGATATCGTGAAGGTTTTCTTTCTCTAATATTTTTGAATTTATCCCCAGGAATTGAGTAGATTTTGCAGATATTTTGTGAGGGAAATGAACGGTCATCAGTGGCCCCTACCGTCCAAGAGATTTAACTTTCGACGCCTTAATCGACGAGGAGTCAAGAGATTTCCACTACCAAAAGGCTTCGCCTACAGTAAAATCTTGTTAGTTTAGATGCGTCGGCGTGCAAGGGGAAGAGATACTCAGCGGGAACAAAAATATGATCCGATCCCATCCGGACAGCTCCCCGTAGTATCAAAAGGTCTAGTAAGCCATTAGACGGCCGACGAGATGGTGAGATGAAACAACACTAAACCAAAAAAATGATTTCTACGATCCACTTCTGGAAATCATGGAAAAATAAGTAAAGTAGCATTGCAGTTCTCGATGATGTTTATATTTCTTCCTAATAATTAAATTTGTCAATTGATTGAAACAACAAAAAACGCTTGTTTTTAGGATAAGGATATTGTAACAATAAAACCACAACTGCAGCTGACGCTTCGTCAACGACCCATTTGAAATAATGCTTGAAACGCTTAAATTTGAACGAACGAAGCGTACCGCATTTTTAACGAAACCGGTTGTCAAACGACAAAAGAAATTCAACGAAACCGGAATTTCAAAACAATCACAGCAGCGACGAACGCAAAGCGGAACAATAGAAGACGACGGCATCAAGAGCACGCAAGTTCGAGGACATAAACAAAGTACAGTTTTGGCGCACACTGCGGTGGTTATTCAATCAATGTATCCTGCGCTTTACATAATCCCGCTCGCTCTTGGTGCTTTTCAGTTGGCCAATGTTAGTGCTTAGTGGTGAAGTTTGAAACGGGCTTTCCTATCTTCCGACAAGCGCAATCGTTGCAGAAATCACAGACCATCATCGATATTAGCTTATGAGGGTTCTGCTTCGTCTGTTCCAGCAGCACGCCAAACTACAAGCGTCCTTCGGTGGTGGTCATACGAGTGGATTGTTCCGTTGGACAACGCTTGCAGGGTTTACCGTTCGAATGGCGGCCTCCGAGGAACGCACCTATCCGACCACCTTGGAAGGATTCGGATACGGATTTAATGAAGGTTAGCAGCAGGCGAAGCGATCTGGTGGTGGATGTTTGTATGTAACGCGCTCTGTATTGTTCTTCGTTTTAGATGGAAAATTGCGTCAAATTGATAAGGAAACGGGGAAGCTTACCGATCGTGTCTTCGACTATCAGGTGTACACATCGCTCTCGGAGAACCAGGCGCACTATGAAGCTCTGGGCGATGTTATCACGGAATACGTGTACCAGCGGCTAGAGGAAAAGGAAGGCATGAAGAAACTTTACGTTCCAGAGGATGTCCCGCGCGAGGAGGCAACGTTCATCTTTAGCAGCACGGAAAAGCTGGACAAACCGAAGAAACTGCTCGTGTTGATTCATGGGAGCGGTGTTGTCCGGGCTGGCCAGTGGGCTCGTAGCTTAATCATCAACGATTGTCTCGATTCCGGTACGCAGATTCCTTACATTAACAAGGGTCGCGAGCTTGGCTATGATGTGCTGCTGCTGAACACGAACGATAACTATCGAACGGTCAAGGGTGCGAGAAAGTCGATCCGTGGTAGTCGCAATCCGACCGAGCATGCCGTGACAGTGTTGGAGAAACACATTCTCGCAAGCAACCCCGAATCGGTAGCGATTGTGGCGCACAGTTATGGTGGTGTGGTTACGGTAGAGCTAGCGCAACGATATCCGGAGTTTTTCCGGGACAAAGTGTTCGCCGTAGGGTTCACCGACAGTGTTCACGCGAGTTCGCTCGTGCCGGAGGTGTTGAAGAAGGTAGTATTGGTGGACGAACCCGTTTTTTTTTTTTCGTCAAATTGATACACTAAAGAACACTTAAAAACGGGACTGTTTTTTCCTATTCGTTCCACAGATCGGTCGCAATTGGGTGACGGCAAAGGATCCACTCGACACCCCGCTGACCATCACAAAGCACGATATTCCCCGACACTCGGCAGGTAAGTGTGTCTGCTGCTGCGCCTGCTGCGTTGTCGAGAGCAGCACTTGACAAACTGCTACATTGCATCAGGCTAACTAGATTATGTTTATTAGCTACGATTGAATGGCGAAAATTTCATTGGCCTTTTCTTATCTTACTCTCCACAGGCCACATTAAGCATGAAATGACATCGTACAGTTGCATGAGTGCACTTTTCGAATTTCTCGAGAGTCGTTACGCCGAATTTCGAGGACGGAAAACCGATACGGGTGGCGCATCTGAACCACAGTCGAAGAAGGTAAAGGGAGACGAACTGTGAGTGGCCAGAAGCGGTCGAAAACATAAGAATAAACAAAAAGTCGTCCAATTGAAACGGAAAAAACATGCCAAGTACGTTAATAACACCCTATATCACCTATCTTAAGAACGAGAACAACAACTTTGTTGCAATTTAATTATAAAGATTTCACGCCACCTTTTCCCGATTCAACTTGTGAAACTTTGAAGAACAACTTCTAATCGATGCATATGTTTACATTCATCTTCAACACCGAATCAATTCAATGGAAATGAATCGCGCCGAGAGAAAGAATTTTCCCCCAAACATCTTCTCTCCATCCACCTGGCGGAGCCGAACAAGAAAAGGAACTCCAACTCGAACGCCCGAACTAAATAAATCCGAGTTTATTTTACATTCCACTTTTCCAAGCATGAATCTGATGCCGATTGTAAATGGTAGATTACAACTTGCCCGTTGTTGGTTCGCTTCCGTTAGCTCTCAGTTCCCGCTCTGAGACACAGTTTACCAGCTGGCAAGTTGATTATTCGCTACTCGGTGGTGGTGATTTTGTTTTTATTATTTACTGAACAGCAGCAAACACGCCGACAAGAAGCTGTGAGTGTAATTTTGAAAGCAGCTCAATCTTCTTAAGGAAATTTGCAAGCAGTCGGTTCCATTGTGTGTTAGTTCCACTTGGAAGGAGTAGCAGAAAATCTTATCCCCCCCCCGTCTGGAGTGAAGAAGTACGGATCTTCTGATGGTACACCAAAGGATAAAGAATCTCATTTGGTGCTCGTTTTTGCATGGATAGAAGATGCGCCACCTAGCGAAGATTTACAACGAACGTCTCCCTCCCTCTCATACTGGAGCAGTGCGTTATCGGATCACTTTATCACTTTATCCTTCTCCACAAGGAGACAAACAAACACGCATCGCTCTTGGGTGTGGTGTGAATTGTAAAGAACGGCCACACGGATAATCGGCAAGCAATTGTACAAGGCGGCGGCGTGTAAATTCGGTTAGTAAACCGTCGGCAAGTAACAGATCCACTGCACACTCGCGCGCCCATTTGTAAGGGTTCGATTTCGAGGGCTCGAAGATGTTGCGGAAAGCTGTTGGGATTAGGGCAAAATATGCTAATGATCCTGCGACGACTTCTAATTGAGCGTTTATCAGTGGCGTTGTCCTTTCCGTGCAATCTTTAACAGAATGGGGAAAGGTGTGTTATGTAGATACATTTAGTACTAATTTTACATCTAGCAGCATCTTCTTTTTGACATAACGACCTGGAAGGTTATACCGGCTCTAAAATAACGTACTAAACGTGTTTAGTTTAGGTCACTAGGGAGTCAGTGCTCATAACCTCTTTAATTTGATCACAAAAACATCTGGAAACTTAGAGAAGACTTAAAGCATTCACAGATGCATATGGAAGGCCAGTCTTAAGATAGGGCAAACCTCACCCCGCATGAGGACTTTCAGAAATGTTGGGAGCATGAGAACCGTAAATACCATTTAATATATCATTTGGATGTTAACTATCTATAAAGAAGGGTTTCTTCCTGCTTCATTTATTTTACAATTTGTGATAAAAAAATGATGGAAAAATTCTTTTTTAAATTCGTCAATTGTATCGTGTTTTAAACTCGTCCATCAAACTGCCATTACTGTCCACGATTGTCGTGCCGCGTCGTAGCGTTAAAATTCGGACATTAAAAAGACAACAAAAAAAAACATTAATTGAACAGAATTGTCCCAGGCCAGGATACGGGGAAAGGATTTATGTATGTTGTTAAATTGCAACGACAGGCGCATCGAAAAAATGTTAAAGGTTGAACAGTAAATTATCACTTGCCATACCCATACCCATACGTCAGTGCGGTGGAATTCGATGGCGCTACAAAAATTTATGGGAGCGAACACATTCATCATCAGAAAAAAAAATATTATAAAAAGCAGACCAATCGTAATTATAAAATTCACACGATCATTTCCATCCCAACCCCAACCCCACGCAAGGCGGTGTTGCGAGATTGATAGTTGCCACCGAATTGAGAATTAATCGAAGCAAAAGTGGACGAAGTTGAAAAAACAAACCCCCGCGTACAATTGAACGAGGGTGGTGGTCCCTAGTGGTTCTGACCAAAAAAAAAGAAAATAAAACAAAAATGCACTTTACCTTTACCAACGTGCAATTTACGCTTCGCTGCCACAGTCAGCCAGCCAACTGCATTTCGTTCGAGTGCTTTTTTCCGGTTCCGTTCCGGTGACTGAGCAGGACTGCGTCCACCCTCACCCGCAAGGACAGTAGCAGGATGTGTTGTTCACCAAATAAAAATGAATCGCATATCCTGCACCTTCCATCTGTAGCGCGGTGGAGGTAAAGGATGTGTGTGTGTGTGTGTGTGTACACAAATCGGAAACATTTCAACGTCGGTTGTCCTGTCATGTTTCGTAATTTACGTTCATGGTCCGCTAGCCAATTGACGTTAAATCTGTGTTTAAAGGTGTAATTACTGGTGCACTGTTTTTTTTTTTGGTTTCAGGACATCCATACGGCTGCGTAGCTGCTGCTCGGTTGATAATGTTATTTGATTATGTGGCCACTAGTTCCGGTAGGATACGGGTAGATGTTCCCAAAAAATCATGATCGCTTGGATGCATTTAAGTGACGAGTGATCGGGTTGAAACAATAGGGGTGCGCAAAAGACATGGAATCAGTGTGTGGGAATTCATGATCTACCTGGCAGGCTTTTAGTGGTGGTCAGCGAAATAATTACACTTTGACTTTGAGGTTTTCCTGATGCACATTTTGATTTTTAGCTGTACCCTTGCAGAAGGGAACTGGGGCCGTTTCCTGTCCAATTGAGGAAATCGTTAAGGACAGATGTCCTTTTTGACGTGATTGCGTGGGAAAAACGCACAGCTCAGATGGTTAGTTTTGGAGCGATGGGAAACTATGTCGGATGTTGGAGCACGGCGACTAGTAAGTTAGGACCTCGAGCAAGTACTAAAGCTTCCAGTTCTAGTTCCAGTACAGGGGTTGTGAGTCCCATGGCAATCTTCTGATAACATTGTCAGGACTCTTGCTGGGCGATCCGGTGGTCTATATGGTAGCAGCGTCGGTCTTCACACGG
Source organism: Anopheles maculatus (assembly GCA_002091835.1). Lineage (NCBI taxonomy): Eukaryota > Metazoa > Arthropoda > Insecta > Diptera > Culicidae > Anopheles > Anopheles maculatus. Next base: position 386,301 of record KZ061597.1, read on the forward strand.
CAGGACCGTGGATGGAATCTCGCCGAACCGTCTCCCCGCACGCAGGACTGACTATCCAGCTACAGATAATGAACAACTCAAAGAAAGCCAGTAATGGCAGGCCAAGACCTTGCGAGTTTGTAGAGCCAAAGACGAAGAAGAAGAAGGCGAAGAAGGACTCTTGCTTTAGCAAACTAAAGCACTGAAGTCTTCAGGAACGAAGTACGTAGGATCTTGGAGAGCAACTGAGACTGTAACTCTAAGTAACGATCGTGTCAAAGTCGCAGAACTCTCCAATTATAAGCTTCCTTGTCGAGGAGGTCCTTAACCAACAAAGGGATCTATTAGAGGTAGAGGTACCAGTGAGATTTTGATTGAAAATAAGGTCTAATAACTTAGTATGGTAACTTAAAAATCCTTAAAGCTTCTTATATCTCGTACTACTGCTAAACATCAAGGGAATTTGAAAGGATCTCAGTTCAGAATCTCCATCAGCAAAATTAGGCACTCAATAAAGGTTTAGAAAGTTTGTTTTGTGGACTGTTTGAGGATATTGCTGAACGAAGAACTTTCCTGCAACACTTGATCGATCTTCAATTTCGATTCCAATTCAAACAACGGTGTCCGATTAACAATTATTTCTGTAACCTTTCGCTGATCCTCTCGAACTCCAACAGCTGATGAAATCGCACAGGTTCGCCACACCACTTCTTTGCAACATCGGAAGCATCATGATTCATGAGCCTGTATGCCCCCCCTCTCCCCCACTGCACTGCACTCAGTTCCACAATAATTCTATGAAATAAATATTTTGTCAGCTTTGTGCCTATTCATTATTGCACACCAACCATGATCGCTCTGCTGCCAAGGGCTATGCACCTTTAACCCCGGTGCCGGGGCCATGTGCATAAGTAAAAGCTCTTAACACTTGCGCGAAGATCGTCCCCAATGCAACGGGCAACCTCGTCCCCCTACCCCTCCGCTCTGGTAACAATCCTAAAACAATGCCCGAGCCCCCTCCGCAGCACATGCCGAGCGCTAAAATGTAATAGAAACGAACGGCAAACAGCAAGCGGCTCACCGGGCGGGACAGCAGAGAAGCTTACGGTAAGTTTTAATGATTTTGTGGGCTGATAAATGGGCTTGCCCTTGACATGATCACCGTTTGGCTTCCCGCGTGTACGTACGTCGTACGGGATCAACTTGCGCGCACGGGCGATGCAAAACGGTGCGTGCGAAAGCGTTCGCACCTTTTGCTACATCTTCCCGGTGTGCCACATGATGCTCGATGATGCTTCACTGCTGATTATAACCTCCCGATTCCTGCACATACACACGTGCGCGCGCGCTCGCGGAGATTGTTGACGAGCATAAGTATACGTCGGCTCGGGTTGGTACGAAGGAGATTCCCGTCCACCGGCAGGTTGTATGTGAATGATGATGATCCACGAAAATCACCAACACCACCACCAACGAGAGACCCTGGCGGGAGCGCTTTCAGTAGAAAAGGGCCCAAAGATAATTCTGCCCAAAGCCCACCGCCGCCACCAACCACCAGCACCATCTCAGACCCAAGCGAACGCGCTCAGTAATCAACCAATAGTGGAGAAAGATTGATGAGTCCCGTGTTCTCTCTCGCATTCCCGATGTGCCCGGTTGATGGTGTGCTAGTGGTGGTAACTAATGATCAAAATATAATAAATTTTATTCAATAAATTAACAGATTTTGATGGTTCGGTTCTCCGTTTCCCCGGCACAGGTCCCGCGTGTCTTCGTGCCTGTGATGCGCGCAAAAAAGGTGCCAACGAAGGGAGGGGTCTGTGGTGCTCATGACAAGTCGCTCGAAGGTGCAAACTAATTTGTGGAAGCTGCTAACTGCACTGCACTCTTGCACGTACAGATCGTTTGTTAACCATCCAGCTTAACAGCTCTACCTTTCGCAATTCCAGGATGCAATTCCACCGAAATGGGAAATGAAATGTTTTTGGACAGGATACGCGAAACGCGCTGATTGATCGTGGAAGAGCTGTCGAGCTGAAGGTTTTGTTTGTGATGGACATCAAACCGGAGCAAATTAAGGTATGTTTTTCCTTTCGTTCTAGTGGCACGGCATCGATATCGGCTCAATCAGCAATTGATTCCAGTCTGGAAAAAGTGACTTTTTTGGGATAAGATATTAAGAATCATTCAGCAGTATAGTTTAAAAGTGAGTATTAAACAATACTCTTGAGTTGGATCATACCTTCACTCATGATTAAAACGTTGAAAGATGGAAAGATGCTCTCAAGAGTTATCAGTTATTATCAAGGACATTGGAGTTAGGATACCGTGCAGGTAGTCAGCCTGTCGCCATTCCAATATGAGGCATGGAGTCTAACTAAAGCTGACAGACAGATCTTAGCATTGATAAGGATGATCTTTAACACATCGATGATCTATGATAATCAACACAGCAGAAAGGTACCAATATCTGGGATAAATTGGAAAGGACATTTAAGGAATCGAGCTTAAGATGCCAAAGCTCCTTCATTTCCTTGACCCCGAAATCGTGTCTGTATTACAATTATTGTGGTATTTTCGTACCAGAATCACAACACACTCTTCACGAATCTTTGTATCGCCATACATCATCCGGCAAATGATTTTGTCAATCAATATCGGTGACAGAACATTTGCTTCCTGCTACCTCGTAAACAGGCAACATCCGCGGGGCTGGCCTCTCATTGAACTGGACACCCTAAAGCGACCGGTGGGTCATGCTCCGTGTCCTCCTGCAGTGCACCCTGTGTGCGTGTGTGTGTGTGATGAAATTATCATTCTCGCACCTTTGGCCGGCGGCCATTACTACACCGTCCCTCCGACAACTCACCCGACAGAGACAAACAACACGAAAGTCGCCTTAACGATCCAAAACCACATCGGCCAGGATACGGCGAGATGTCATGGCAGGGCTCCGAAAAAAAAGGAACTCAGTTCCCTGGAAAGCGAACCATCACCACCGCTCCCCTGTGGCAACATTCCCTGGTGGCTGTGTGTTCTTCCAAGGTTGATATTGTTAACGGTTCGCCACGATGTGCGTACAAATCATCAGGAAGAAGGGAACGCACCGAGCAGAAGAAGAAGGTCGGCAAGCGTGTGTACGAATCGGTTTTAAAATTCGAGAAAATGATAAATGATACACGGTAATGAATTTATGAAAACACTTCGTTTGCTTTCTCGCTGCATCGCTCTGGCGTTGTGGCCAGCCAGAAAGTGTGGTTGTGCGTGTGTGTGTGTGCCCGCCGCCGTTGATTGTTGGTCGTGGCGGTGCCCTGTGATTGAGCAACAGAGGGAGAGACACAGAGGTCCCTGGATGCGCACTGGATGAGTAATGATTGACGTCTTCCAATATCGGTTGCTCGTTTGCCTGTCCTCTCTACAGTCCTCCCAGTTTTCTTCCACCCATTCGTCGTCCATCCGTACACGCAGATTCCTTTCTCCAGCGCTCTCCAGACGAACGGGCGGGTTCGATCCCGCCAATAAGCGCTGGCACGGCGATAATGATGGTACGTACGATCGCGGCGGCGTGCAGCAAGGTGTGACCAACGAGGATGGCTCGGTGAGAAAGGAGATTTATAAACATTTCAATTAGAAATAGAGTCCATTAATTGGATTTACACGCCGATTCGATGTGGGTCTGTCTGGTGCCCGGGGTCGTCGGGCAGGTGTGGCCATGGGTAAGGTGCGAACCGGCGGAACCGCCGGTTTGTTGATGGCGATCAAAGAAGCAAAGCGGACAGTGTTGTATAATGCTCGACCTGGGCACAATACAATAAAAAAAACCTTTTCTTTTCGAAAGGGTAAAGTTCGATTGCTCCACCGACATTGATTTAAAGCTTGTTTGTTTTATCCACTTTACATCTGCGGATAATACAAATTTGCTGTTATCTAATCTAAGTTGTAATCGAACGTGTAGTGTCACTAGTTGCGCGATAATTTATCACTAATCCACACTCCTTTCTCTTTCATTGTAGCCAACAACCATACTTGCTCACACAAAAGCAGATCGAACCCTCATCGAACGAACCGTCAATCGATCGTGACGTTGAAGTTTTTGGACACAGGGCGCAAATGGGAGACGCCGCTGCCCCATCACACGTGCACGGTGCGATTTATATCGATCGTTTATCTTCGTTTTGTGCTCCAATGCCTTCCGCAGCAGCAGTTCAGGTCCCCGCCAGAGCGCCGAAGCGGTGTGGAAGATGCCCGCGAACAAAAACCCCCATCTCTGACCCCAAAAAACAAGTGTGGACGAACTTTGGTGGGGTCTTGCAGGAGTGGAGCGATGTCGATCACCCACCGAAAAAAAAAGCTTACCCACAACAACGCTAGAGCCGCGCTTAGCTTATTAGATTAAGACGGGACGCTCACTTGATCTTGCCCGTGGGTAATTAATCTAGTCCGCGGTCCACGGTGCGGTCTAATTGTGCGCACCGTTATTAGATGTACGTGGAGAATGTGGTGCTCTGCTGCTGTGCTCCGTAGTATCGGCAGCCCTACCACCCCCAAAAGCATCGAGTGACAAATTGACCATTAAAATAATTACCCTAAGCCATACACAGTCGCACACATCCAGTTGCAGCACATCGGTGCCTCAGTAAATCATAATAATCATTTAACGCGGCAATCCTCCGCACTAGAAGCTGGTGTGTCCTTGTCCCTTACTAAACATGACTTTCTAGCGCATCTTCTTCCTTCCGAGTTGGTCATGTGGTCGCGTAAGAAGAGAGCGAGAGAGCAAGAGAAAAAACAAGTGCATCATTTAGTGATAGAAACACTCCACCAATCTCCCCGGTGGTCATTATGTTAAGTACTTAATAATACTGAGCGCACATTAAGGGGGGGATGCCCTGGTCCTTTTTTCGTCCGTTCATACGCGATTTCGCCCTAGCATCACGATATGATTTGTGCTTGGGAATGAAGCTTCTCTCTCGCTCTCTCTCTCTGTGAGTTTGGTAGAGGTGTTGCAATATTTATGATAAGCGAAAGGATCGTCCGTCACCTCCGGGAGCATCACACTCGGTTGGAGCGTGAGCTGAAATAGAGAAAAACAAAACCAGCCAAAGATTAACGAGGACCTTTTGTCGGCAATTCCACCGTTCTCCCCAAAATCATCCACCATGTGGTTTGTCCCTTCTGTAGCACTTAGTAAGTGTATAATCGTTGCAACAACAACACAAAACTGGAGGATGGGCAGGCGAATAGGAATTAAATATCATGTCCCAGGCGTTGCTGTTGAGTTGGTCGGAGCCAGTCTACCTGGTATCTTCAGCTGGTGCGCTTCATTATTTTTATTTAAGTACCTTTCCCGTTAAGCGCTACTGGCAAAAGTCGCGTCTTTGTTTTAATCGTGCCCGTGATCCTGCCGGGCTGGGAACGGAAAGGAACGGCATGTTGGAAGAATTAATGTTTGGCTCACCGCATATTTAACGCCCATTCAGCTGTGTGTGTGTGAGGATGTGAGTGGTCTGAAAGAGAGAGAAAGAGAGCGAGTAATTACTTAATCAGTAGATGCGTTCGATGCGGCTTCTGTAATGGTGCGGCGTACCTTGAAGATAGGGAGCCGATATTGAGCGCAACTTGGGGTGCTAAGTTTCGTCCTGGGAATACCGGGCACATCTTTCATCTGTTTTGACTAGATTTTGGCAAACCGTTTTGTTGCGGTGTACCACTAGTCGGCTTCTCCATACTAAAAGCTAATTTTGACGCGTCCATACACACCGAACGATGGAGTAAATTTTGGTGAATAAATAACAGCCACTACCTAATTTATTATCACGCATTCTAAAAAACCCTCGAAAAAAGTTGCCCAAGTCTTGCTTCATTTACAGCACGAGTCGCTCCGGTGATGATGGCTGTTGCGTATATGTAAGGCACGGTGGCGAGGACACTAAAAACGCTCGTATCAACACGCGACACAGTTGGCGTTTTGGCATCAATTATGTTACTCTGAAGTCTGAAACACTCTCTGCCAAAATGCTTGTAATTAGGATTCGGAGCGTTTTGTTTTCGGAGGGTAATGTGTCCTTGCTCTTAGCAGCCACGTAGTCAGATGAACGGGCTCTGGTGTTAGCGCCGTGAGCAGTCACTTTGCCATAAATTAGCATGAAGATACCGAAAACGGAACGATTTTTGTGAGGCTGAGTTTCGAGTATTTCGAGGCATGCGTATGTTACAAGTTTTTGAATTTTTAAGTTTTGTTTTAAGTTTGTCCCTCCTTTTAGTGTGTGATTAATCAATGGCATCTCCCAACTTTCTTCTTTAGACATTGTGATATTGTGGACAAAACGTTAGGCTACAAGTGACGGCAAATGTGTAACGTGGTTTGGTAGTACATGTGTTTGCAGACAACAACCCTTATCTCGTCCATCACGTCAACAAAACATCATGATTGACTTCCCCCGATATTCAATCATGACGCCTGGGAACGCATTTGGAGCGATTCTTCAAATCCCATCCATCCTACCTAAATTATCGCCCACTTGTGTGCAATTTCTCGGGGTTCTTTTCGAATTCTTGACGTTCGTCTGGTTGAAAGTCTTGTGACATTATTTTCCCATCGCTTTCAGGAAGTTACCATTAAGCACTCGAACATCCTCTCTGCTGCCACCGATTGGTCGAAGACCCTATGACCTTCTTCCGTTGCTAGCTGGGCACTGGTAGCCTTGCTCCAGATGTTACCACCGGCTAGTGGTAGGCGCGATAGGCTTCCGAGCGTGCATACTTGATACCGTGTGAACTCGACTATCCACCGAAGCTTCTTCGGCGAAGACGAAAAGGAAGCAACGATTAGCGTGTGTGTGTGTCTGTGTGTGATTTACACTTCTGCAGGCAGGATATACCCGTAACTAGCGAGGTTTCGCCCAGGGACACGTCATTTTATCTATACGGTTAGCTCGATAATCTTCGCTCCCTCCTTAGAGACATTCCATAGGTTGGGTTGCTTCCTTTCTCCGGCAGCAATAGCAAAACTATATCTTAAGCGTTAAAGTGCACGAATATGGGACAAAGCAACACAGCAAGAACCGTGTGTGTGGGTGAGGACGGCACAGAGTCCTTTCGACTGCTTAATATGTTAATCATTTTCCGGTGTTGTATTGCTCCGGGCGTGTCCAATTACGGGGTCGTTCGGCAGCGCGTAAGGGTGACGTGATTTTGTCGCTGTTGGCGTTGAAATATTTCTTATGTCTTATACTCCTAAAATGAAAAGAAATGTATTAATAAATCAGATCAAACTTTACTTTTAAATACTCACAAAGATTCCTTTCTTTATGGCGGGCTAACCACAAAGTTTAATCATTTCGTTTAACCTCACAAATGTCTGGTTCTGTTTGCAGGTTCCATAATCGTCATGATCCTACCCGTTGTGTGAAATGGCTTCGGGTGTAATCAAAAATCAATTTCATCCAACAAACGAGAACAAATGCATTAGACGACCGCAGCACCACAAACGATACAAGTGCACTGATGCACACCACCGTGACCGGGTGTGAACGTCGGTTCCGTACAATAGGACAACCACCGCAATAAGGACGCAACCCTCCTCCCAGGGATATCGCAGCTAAGCGTAATGTGATTATGAAACATTTATGAGTTCCAATGGGCAGATAACAATTATCACGTGCTGTGTGCCCGGATATTGTCATACACGCGTTGATATGCGCGTCCATTTTTGGGATGATTTTTCCCTCCCGGTGTGGGGTATTCCTGGATGCGCTTCAACACCTATCCACATCGAACATGTGCGGATGGGTACAGCGTACACACGCACGCAAACACTACACAACCAGACCAGACCAGCGACCAGCGTACGTAACAGACTATCCCAATTATCCCCGGGAGAATAGTGTCATGGTAGGTGACCACTTGTGTGTTGGCTCATCCATCTCAACCAGCAGTGGCAGGCGCCAGGTTCCGGCCACCGTGCATAATTACATTCCGGTTGACAATGATCGATAGCGGGCGAGTTGGGCGTTTATGTGTGTGTGTTTGTGGTGAGTGATAACTTTTATTAAATTTTACAGATAATGGTGCACGTGTGACGGGACGTCGCTTTGCCGGTTTTTTCAACCTTACCGCAACAGTATTTATTTCCAAAGGATTGAAATTCCAACGTTCCAATCTCAGAGGGCAATCGCCAGAAAGAATAGCACAGCCGGTAGCCGGTAACCGTGGGTTACATCATGCCACCAATAAAGACACCGTACAAAAGGAGGACATTTTAATTAATTCAGCTAATACTGGACGGGAAATTCAACGGTCATCCCTCAGCTTTCGTTAGTCACTGAGCCGATGAGCAAGAGTACCGTCGGACAAGTGAAATTCTACATCTAACGGGCCTTGCCTTGAAGTTGGACGATAAATGTTATCCCATTTGTTTTCCGGTAGCATTACGGTGGTTTTGGTTTAACAATGTAGTAACCTTCGTACATTGCACCAAATATGGATGTCCAGTGCTGAGGAGATTAGTTTGATCGATTGCATTTTCCGAAATGGTCTACCAACGTTCCAATCTCAGAGGGCAATCGCCAGAAAGAATAGCACAGCCGGTAGCCGGTAACCGTGGGTTACATCATGCCACCAATAAAGACACCGTACAAAAGGAGGACATTTTAATTAATTCAGCTAATACTGGACGGGAAATTCAACGGTCATCCCTCAGCTTTCGTTAGTCACTGAGCCGATGAGCAAGAGTACCGTCGGACAAGTGAAATTCTACATCTAACGGGCCTTGCCTTGAAGTTGGACGATAAATGTTATCCCATTTGTTTTCCGGTAGCATTACGGTGGTTTTGGTTTAACAATGTAGTAACCTTCGTACATTGCACCAAATATGGATGTCCAGTGCTGAGGAGATTAGTTTGATCGATTCGTTACCAACAGGACGAAAGGACAAACGTGTGTAATTAATAAAGATTCACCCCCCAAAAGAGAACCTTGTTTCTTGGAAAACGATTCTTCCAAATGTTGAGTAAGATTTAGAATCCAACAGCAAGTGTTTCCAATGACAATGGTAGTAAATTCTGGTTTTAATGTCTAGCAAGGTTTAAACATATAATTCCAGCTTATCTGCCAGCTGTACCTTCCATTTCAAGGAGCGGAAAATTTCTCACGCATCTCATCTCAATTAGTTTACAACCGCAAGAACACGCACACAGCCGGCGCTACATGTGTCCGTAATTAGTCGGAAGTCGTCATAAATCTCGGAGCAACAGTCCGGATATGGCTGGAAAGGCGTCTAGCATGAGACGCAGAGACGCGTACTTCCTCGGGATTGCTTCCGAGCTTGTTAAACAAGCAGAAGTCAATGGAACTAACCTTTATATTTTTTGTTTGTTTTGCAGTTGGATAAGCAACCAAAACACTGATGACCCCACTTCATCCCTCGATTGATGGCAGTGTTTGGCCACACAGGACGGGTTAGGACCTTACTCGACACCCGAAGCTTTCTGCGTTGAACTGACCCCGTGAACGTACGGCGATCCCAGGCAAGTGTTCCGCAGTATGTTGCTGTTCCTTCAAGACAAGACCTTAACCTCGCCAGCAATCGGGGGGATCCAGTTGTGAGGTCATTAATTTTGCTCCTTGGTGAACACACGTTGTTGGTGGTCCAGCGGCCAGCGAATCTAGCGCGAATCTAACACGCGCGCTCTCGTTCGCTCTCGCCCGTGCGTCCATAAAACTCGACAGATAAACGCAAGTATGCGAAAGAAAACGATGGATGAAAAGATGACTCATGATGTTATAGGCGGACGGTACACGCAGAAACAGTTTTAGCTAGCGGGCTTTATGTTAATGTTCCACACGGATAGAAGAACTGCCTGCCACCCGAAATGTTACGTCGAAAGGTTCTCACACGGAAGGTAATTAAATTATTTATGTTGACGCACAAGCACAAGATATTCTTCTGCTGCTTTATGATACGGTGGCGTGTTTAACGTGAGGTCCCGCTAGCGATACACGGGCGAGCAGGTACACACACCCGTGGTGCAGGACACTTATGAAAATGGAAATAAACTCACACAGAATGTCGTAAACCGTCACCACCAGCACGGGAGATGTTCTTGAGAAAACCATAGCAACCACATCATCTCAGCAGTCGAAATGCAAGCACAGCAACGATGACTACAACAACAAGATGGGAAACCGAATATGAGCGTAAATTGAAACGATCTCGCGCTACCTTGCGCACTTTGACGTACGTGCGCCCCAACAAGGTTCCGTGGAATAGACACGGTGCGAAACACACGGGGCCCGAAAGATGCAGCCGAGACGATGGTTTAATTAATTAAATTTTGACGGTAGTTGGAAAGTGTCGCGCAGAAGCTAAGTTCCCGATCCTCCGGTATCTATCCTCCATACTGCGGCGAGTGGCGAAGAGCGTGAGAAAGTACACCGTGGAATGGTTTCCGGGAAATTTTAGAGGCATCTGATGTGGAGGGCGAAACAATCACGGTTTCGGGTCTAACGGATCGTTCCGCGGTAGTCGCTTCTGGCGGGCCAGATAACCACGGGCGTGGGACTGTAACGTTAAGATGGCTTTATTAGTTCGGGGTCAGTACAATGGGTCTACTGGCCGACGATACTTGCCTGCAGCATGGTGGCCATTTGATGCTTCTCCTTATCCTCCTGGATACGCTTCCGTGCCAAATGTCCACGGGCCGTCGATTGCAGTAATATGGCAGCTTTTTCCTCGTCCACATCGGGGTGGTTTTCAGACACTGACTTGGTGCTAACCCTCGGTACGGTTTGTTTACGAGCTTGATGACCACGGAACACTGATTGGATCAAGGTGGCAGCTTCATCGGTGGTCAAGTCTTTCGATGGTGAAGGCACACGATTCTGGCCATCCTCGGGCCCAACCGCTACGTCGATTAAGTGGTGGATATCTTCCGAAGGTGTGTAGTACAGATCTTCATCAATAATCCGGTGCACAAGTACTATCGATGGAACACCGGAAATTTCTGCCTCTTCCAGTCGACGGCTTCGATAGTTCCGAACAGCTCGTTGGATAATTGTAGCATTCCGATCCATTTCCTGCCGTTTCCGGGTGTAATACGCACGGTAGGCCACTTGAATACGTCGTGCAGCCACTTCCATCTCTTCCCTCGTTGGACCGGTCTGAGCGTAAAGGCCGAGCGTGTGTTTCGCTGCCTGGCGCCAGTCCTTATCCTTACCGACAGGATGCGGCTCCTTGTACGCATTGCGGAAGTAAAAAGTCTGGTACGCATGCTCAATAATACGCGACGCTTTGCGTGCTTCCTGCTCGCTAAAGTGACACTCCCTGACCAACCGCTCCAGTATGTCCCGCTCCCGGAACGTATCACGCAACTGTTCGTTGTCCGGTTTCGTCTCAAAGTGACGATGAAACTCCGCGCGGATGCGTTTCACTGCTTCCTCGGCACGCACCGTATCGATACCGACCGATTCCAGCATGGCCACAATGTCCAAACTAACGTCCAGCACATTGTCGACAATTTTCTCCGCTATCCGACGGTTCTCACGGCGTGCCAGCTTCTCCTCGAGATAGTCCGCCAGAAAGTGGATCACGTCCGGTGGCTGTTTGCGCAGTACTTCGCGACTTATTTCACTCATCAATTCTTCCAGCTCCTCTGGGATCGGTATGATCGCGCCAGGGCTTCGTTGCCGGTGCAGAAGATAGTTCATTTCGTTGCTGTCTGCTTGACGTACCGGACACGATGTCACACTCCCACAGTGCGGTTACTGCGTTGTCGATTGCTACTTTGATTGACAGTTTTATTTATACCTCGCCCAAAGAAAGGTGATTAGAATTCGATAAATCCCAACGAATTGATGGAAGCGAAATGGAAAGTGGAAAAATCAAAACAGTGTACCCTAAAATATGAAACTTTTTCCCATGCAACACACATTCGTGGGGAGAGCTCGCACGACGCACCCTCTCGCGTTCTCGGAAGCGGTTGACGCCGCATCAGGAGCGGAAGTTCCTTTCCATGTGGTTCACTTAAGGTAGGAATATCTCCACAGGGAGTTTGCCTTTCCGTTGGTTGGAGTGGCAACACGTGATGAGGGCAGGAAAATTCATAAATATTTATTGGACATGATATACTACACCGGGCATGTTTTGGACAATTACATAAACCACTGAGTGATGCGACCGAACCGATAGGAAGTCTGTTTGTGAGTTTTGCTGGTAAGTTCGCTAAATCTAATAGATTGAAATAGATGAAAATTTGTTTGTAAAACTAAACTATATTCTTTTGCATTATATTTTCCAGCGAAAGAAAACATATATCATCGGAGGACGTGTGTCGTTCAGAAATTCTGCAGCTCCTCTCAACGATACACTCAACCGACGACCGGCAGAGTGGGCAGATTCCTCCGATAGCTGTGAGTGTTTTATGCGACGAATGATTTTTGGACAATGTTTTTCTTTTTGGTCACCCCTGCTAGCTCCACTCATGCATTATTGTTTCGGTAACTATGCCTCACTGTTTATGGTTTCCTTTGGCGTGGTGCCCGCTGGTCGCGGGCAATAAGAACACCATAAATCATTTCCGATCGAGAAGTCACGGAAAGTCTGTCGTGTGTGTGTTCGCTTGTTTTTTTTTTGTTGGAGTTCATCGTTGATGTGAAACATAAAAAAGGCATTTTCCGAAATGGTCTACGGCATGTTGAGGGATACTGCTGGCAGGGATCTATGACATCAAGGATGTGATAGTGTGCGGTAAGTTGGGGTGGGGCGGGATGACCTTTTTGGGCGTGCAGGTTATCGACTTCTGGTCGTAGGACCGTCCTATCAGATTGTCGAAAGTACTTTCACGAACACAAACTGTTATTGTGTGTGAAGTGGTGAACGAACAGCAAAAGCAAAAGCATCGACATCTTGAAGACACTTTTTCGCGGATGGAACACACACACACACACACCAAACGTGGATATAATTTGTCGATTTACATTTGATGGTTGATTTGAATTTTAAATCACGCTTCTGGCATACGCTTGTAAGAATTCCACGTCAGGCCAGCCTGCGGTACACCAGGATGATGCCACCTACCTTACGAATCTCCTCGAAGCGCTCCCTCCAGACGACGCATGCCGGCGATAAATCTCTCAATCGCTCCCTGCAAAGGCCATCGTGTCCCAGCGGTAGAGAAAGGAAAGGTACAGGAAATCGGTCCGTGATTGTCACATTCCATCGATGTTTGGTGGAGGAGTGAAAGCAGCGGCACTACGGCAGGCATTTATACGGTGTCCCTTATCGACACCGCGATAAGACCGCTCAATGACAGCTGAAGAGTCCCCTGGGGGGTCGACTATGGTCGTTTGGCACTTCCGGGTTGACAGCGTGGGGAGAGAGATTCGAGTGTCAAGATTTTGGCAAAATTTTCACCGCCGGTGATTTATTTTTTTTGCTCTCTCATCCCAAGAAAACACTTTTGTTACGCTCTTTCTTTTTTCAAGGATGACGGTCGGTAAAACCTCACACGAAGGAGTTCCATTTGCTCGTGTGGTTTATTTTATTTGTCGCACAATTGCGGCTAAAGAATTGGTGGAATTTGTTGACATGAAGGTGGCGAAATGGTTTTTAAGTCCTTCAGAGCTGAATAGGGGTTCTTTGAGGAGAGTATCAGCAACCAAACGACTTGAAATAGTTGTTAGAATTGGATTGTTCGGTGTTGTATTCATGACGTGCTACGCTAGAGCACAAAGAGACATATTTTAATGTTTTTCCTTTATTTCTTCCGTTGAAGCTTTGTTTAGAAATTAGGTTCTGATTGCGATCGTGTTCTCCAGATATGCAGAAATGGATGGCTAATAATGAATTATCTCTTCAAGAAATCAAGACGACCAAAATTGCTTCAACGCAACGAACACTTTCTTTAAGATCACACCTAAGGTCACTCAGTCCAGCGGTCGTGCGGTCTATGCCCTGCCCAAAACATTTTAAAATCAACTCCACGATGTCACGATCAGGCCCCGAATGGCTTCATTTCCTAACCTGACCGCCGATTCGAGCGTAAAGTCCGCGTTACCAATTACCAGTCGCATCGAAGGACAAGAACAACCGAAACGAATGCCAACTTTGGTCTCCCGTTCACAGCATGCTAGCGCCCACACCTGAAGCCGATCGTGTGTGTGTGTGTGTGCGCGAGTGCTATCTTTTATTGATTTTTTACGCGAATCAGTGCAATCTCGCGTCGAAGGTTGTGCGCCTTTTGGACCTCGGACACCGTGCCATCGTCATCGTGTATGTAACGTTCATTCAGAAACAGCAACACATGATGGCGCTGCTCTCGTAGCGATCGTTTCGTTCCAGCATTCATCGAAAATATTCCAATTCCGGCCGGTTGTTGTCTTATTTAATTGAATTAAATTATCTCCAGTTACGGTGGTAGGATAGGTAGGCGAAGGAGGACTAACACACACACACACACACCCGTACGATCATCACCAGTGATGTGAGGTGGTCTCGCCTGTTGGGGGCCGTGATTCTCTTGTGAGTAATTGCTAGAGGCCGCGCGGAAGTACCAAGTTTATCGACCGTGCACGATATGTCGAAGCTCGCCAGGATCACCAGGCTCACCTACCGGCTTCGATCTGTCGTCGTATGCAAACACAGCCTCGCGGGTATATCCTTTGCAGAGGGCAGAAGCGTCAGGACCAGGGACACTTCCCTTTCAAACCACGCACTCCAAATTATCGACCGGGTATCGGTGGTCATGGAATTCTGGGCAGCTTCCGACCAGGTTTGGCTGGTCGATGGTGTGCCGTAATTATTATCTTAATTTGATGCAATCGCGTTTCTCTATGTTATTATTTTAACCTTTTATTGTTACTGGCTTTGTTTCGCTTCCTTCTTCGTGCCGGGT
>KZ061597.1:403670-431647 GCA_002091835.1 Anopheles maculatus
TAAGGGAAAAGCTTAAGATAATCATCTGTACCATTGGAACTTCAGTTTCGCGATGTCTAGAGGGATTAGTTGATAAGCTTATCTGTGATAAGCACATTGGTCGTGAAAAGAAATTGATGTTCCAACGTCCAATTCTTCATTGGCAACACAGAATGCTTCCGGAATTTACAGTAACATGACTAGAAAAAGGACAGCAGACAGGACATCTTTCACTACGCACGCTTCCGGTGTGGTCGGTAGGACCCCGTGCGGCTAATAATGGACTCGTTAACAAATTAATTATCTCATCCTCGGTACCCACACACACGCCACCACCGAAAGATGAAGGTGTGAAGGTGTGAAAAGGAAAAGTCCATTCATCCTAGCGGCGTGACGATAAAGTGGACATTTGGCCGCGTTAATTGTGTGGACACGAGGGATTTCTATTGTGTCCCTCGGCCTCACATAAACGGAATGGCCCACCAAAAAAAAAAGGGACAATGACCACAAACGGCCACAGCTAGAACGTATTGTTTCGCGACCGATGTAATGAAATCAAGCGAAAAAAGGAACCAGAAAAAAAAACCTCGACATACTGCACACTGAACCACTCTTCCAACTTCCGGATGATGGTACGGAGGTACATAAATTCACTAGCCGAAAATGTCCGGTTTCGTGACCATATTCAACACACGATCCTTTTTGAACATACACACACACAGCGGGAGAGACAACTGTGAGTGAAGAGATAATAAAGTCATAAAAATGCTTTTGTTCACACCTTGCGTACGCTACCTCGGCCGACGCGTTCCGGCTGGACGCAAAAGCCAGGAAGTAACGCCTTCAAACGGCCGCTAAAGAATGTTGCGAGATCCTTTTTTTTCCTTCCTCCTCTCTCTCTCTCTCTCTCTCTCTGTTTCGCTTGCTTCCTGCCGGTTCTTTGGCCTTTTTGATCCTGTGTTCGACACACCGCGGGATACGTGGGTTGACTTGCTGCCGTGCTGCTTGCTCCTGTTGCATTGTGGGGCGTGTGCAAAAGTGCAAGTCAGAGTCAGCGTCCGGCGGTCGCAAAAACAGCTGTGCAGTCGGTAACGATGAAGGGAGTAGGCACGGAGGTCCAGTGTGAGTTGCGTAGGGTATAACGAGCTGTTAATTGAATCGAATCACGTCCCATTATGGCTAGTGTTTGGCTGTGTTTAGTTTATTGTTGCCTTCCCTTACGGTAAAGCCCGTTTCGTTCCGGTGTAGTGATTTCGCTCAACCAGCTGGACAGCGAGAGCGCTTTTATTAAGTATTTGTTGATTTTTGGCGCCCTAATGGTGGTGTAATTGGAGATCATTTTGTCAACGGATGGTGTGGACAGAATTGTTCATAATAAAATTTGCCCAATAGTTGTATGTGTGTTAAGTAACGAATTATTAAGCTATTTATGGCAACTAATTATAGCAAAGTTAGCTGTTTGGATCACGTTTGTAAGGTAATCGCGAAAGCTTTTGGTCCGCCATTTATTG
The DNA here is from genome assembly GCA_002091835.1 of Anopheles maculatus. Classification (NCBI taxonomy): domain Eukaryota; kingdom Metazoa; phylum Arthropoda; class Insecta; order Diptera; family Culicidae; genus Anopheles; species Anopheles maculatus. Next base: position 405,161 of record KZ061597.1, read on the forward strand.
CTGCCTTGACTTGACTGTACCCACAGTTTAGCTTTATGTCCTCATCAAGATATTAAGTTAAATTTATGACAGATGGGTCACGAACTTAAAGAAATTATTGCAGACACTCAAATTCAATTCCATAATTATCCATAATAAAATAATAATAAATTTTTATAGCAAAAAACCAGTACAGCAAACATGTCGCTTGTATAAGGTGCGCTCCAAGGCAGCCTCCTACAAATTATCTAACACAACCCACTTAACACGACAACTGGCATCATTTATGATGTACGACAAACGGAAACCGTCAATAAGCAAAATTTAAAAATTGTAATAAATTACACCGCAAACAACGATCGTTCGAAAAAAAAACCCTTCCATCTTGCTCACTAAAACCGATCGGCTATTTATAAATTGCATCTAAAATGCATTTGTTCCGTCCCCTGCAGAAAACTCCAGCAGGAAATAAATAATATTGAATTACTTCATCAAATCCTCACGTCCAACCACAACGGGGAACAGTTATGAAATGGAATCCTTTCCCTTGTACCCTTGGAACTCGGTACACACACACCAAGAGGAACCTTACCTCGATCCCCGAGGGATCGATCTCCTTCCTTGCCTTAATTGCACTGGCGAGTGGGTTGTGTCGTCTTCAAGGGGTTTTGTAGATTTTAAAGAAAGAGAAGATTTTTTACCTCGATTTTATCCCCGACAAAAGGGGTCCAAGATCGACAACACGATCTATTAGATACAAATTTGTCATCCAGTTGTTGATAGTTTGTCACCCCTTCGCAGTAGTGGCATTTTCGGATCATAAAGTTTGGCTGAATTGCACTGCTGAAAAAAGGTGTTACAAGGCGGTGTTAGTGTTAATTGACTTGAATGGTGTGTGTTTTTTTTTGTCGTGTCTATTAATTGCTCCGTTTTTCTCTTAGTTCTGCCCTCTAACAAAAAGCACCACATACCGAAGCATGGAAAATTCTTCTAAATTGAGCACAAATTTCATACTCAAAAAAGCATTATTTTCCCTCGTTTTTTTTCCACGAAACACTTTTAAACGACAGATCACCCTAAAAGGGGGAAAAGAAAGCATAGGGTTGAAGAAAATAAATCGCTCTCCCCCTTGATTGCTTTCCGGCGGAACAACTACGGAACATGGGGGGGTTTTTTTTTTTGGAGGTGCCCTTCTTTTGATCGTCGCTTTACGAGACAAACATGTGTCAAAAACCACAACCCCTTGCTACGTGTTCCTGTGTGCCCTCGCGAGATCGAGACCCAAAAACCTTTAAACCGATGCTCCAACGGTGTATCGAAAGGAGGAACACGAAAGGAACGCTGGAAAATCGATACGTCAAAGCGCGCGCGTACCGGTTCGTGTTTCCTTTGCTGTGTTTTGAACACCGCTCGGGGGTACGGATTGAAGCATAGTATGGTGCGCTATTGCAACAGTAAACAATTGATGCGCGTATGACAGGCTATTGACAGTGAAGGATTAGTTTCTGATGGGCAGGAGTCGAGCAGGATCGATTTGCAGGTACGGGATGGATGCCCCGAACCGTTTACCGGTTGGGCCTACTGCTTGCTCCGGATGAGAGGTGTAGATTTTCATATTTTCTGTGGAAATTGTTGAAAGTATGCATACGAGCTTCGGAAGGGTAATCTTTCCTGTGAAGAGGCCTGCAAAGGATGTTGGGAAAATTGTGATTAATTCTAAAATATGTTATACGGAAAAAAGGATAAATAAAAACTGTTTAATGTGAAGTTCTAGTGTCGTTAGATACGAACGAGATGGCCGAGAGCACTGCCTGAGTGTGACTCAATAATCTACATAGTGGTTAATCCAGTGAAATCCTGGACAAGTTCTTGAATAGTTTGTGAATAATTGGATAAGATATCTGAAGGCCTAAATCAGGAAGAGTCTGACAGCATCCACGTGAAGATCCCCGCTTTAGCAGCATATAGAGTCATGTGAATAGTCCTAGATGACATCTATTTTGAGGTCACTCTTTTTCAAGAATAGTGAGGCTCATGTGGCATAGGGCTATTTAGTAAGCTTATTCCGTGTTGGCGATTCAATTCTGACAGCATTTTACTTCAAGGATAACTTGTTTTCCAAGATTTAAAACTGATCTCAAGAAAACCTTATGCGATCGACTCATATTCAAAGAATACTATTTATTTTTGGATAAAGACCACATTTTTTCGATGCTACGCAATTTTTTTATAAGTAGCAAAATGTAAAAAAAAACCTTTTTTAAGGATTGCTACAGTTACCTCAAACATTATTAGCAAATGCTGAGGCAATTTCGTGTACTTTGCAATCTATCAGCTGTCGGTTTTAAATTTATGAACATCATTTCCACCACTGAATTCCATTACGCACCATCATCTAATAGCGACGGTGTTTATCACAACACATAAATATTGTTTTGAGCTGGTCTAATGCTTCTTCTGTAAAAAAAAACCCCCAAAGAATCCATCACTACTTAATCACAAAGCCAGCTAAAATTTGGAACATTTGCTCTCGCCCGGGAAAAAAATCAAATGCAGTACGATGAGTCACAGGCGCACGGGAACGAATTGGTACTATCGTTATTTAAAATACGATCATGATGTTTCGCTTGATGCGGTGCTCGATCGGAATGGTAAATAAATAAACAGATTAGAGCCAACCTTGTTTGACAAACCATCATGTGAAACCATCGTCTTCTCGTGGACCCAAATCCATCGGTTTTTCGTGCGCCCCTACGGCACACCGTACCACACACGGAATCTCAAACGATTTTAGGGTGGCGTGTTGTTATTTGGGAAATTTGTGTGTTTTTCCACCCTCGGCCAAGCGCTAGGTGGCTCATTAAGGCGTTTTACATCTGTTTTACACAGCGACCGATCGACGATCGTGTGCAAGGTTTGCGACGGGGCGCAACAGCAAAAAAAAAACGGCCGGTTTTGAACGAAAGACCATTAAAAATGTTTGAAAATATCTTAACGATAGTGGTTTTGGTGGTGTGTGTTTTTTTTCTCTGTGTTCACGATACAAATATGGATCTTCAAAAAACAAAATACAGGAGCGCACAGGTTTTTTTTCGCTTTTCTATTTCGATTCCTGCTTTCGGAAGGTTACGGGACGGCATTTGGCGATATTTTCCCGGCCCAACCCAACGTGCGGCGTGCACACCCGCCGCGATGGAAGCGGAGATCGGTGATTTATGACTGGCTGAAGATGAGTCCTCGGAAACCGGGTGCGGTGTGATTTGAGTGTGGGATTATGATGGAGACTTAAGTACACGCTGTGTGACGCGGTGTGGCGTATTCCTTCTCGCTTCTCGTAAGCCATTTAGCTGCTTGTGGTGGAAAAAAAACGGAAATTTGTTTTCTATTTTCTTCCCCATCTATCGAATTGAGTGATTTCATATGATCATGGTTTATCGTTTTTTTAGGTAAAAAGTTATTAAAAAAATGTACAATAAATAGAACATTGAACGAGATACAGCTCGGTAAGGCAGCAGGTGAGCGCCATTTATTCTTTTCTGCAACTCTTTTACTCTTCTGCACCAGTATCAGTCTCTGAAACCCAAACAAAGGAAAACCCCGTAAAGATGACAATCAACCCACAACAATCGACAGCAGAAAGTCAGCCACCTCTCCGAAACCAAACCAGACAAACCCCATTTTGGGTGTATCAATTATTCAACCGCTACTCATCAACTCCTTTCATTTGTGCTCGGTCGTTCGTCCTTGTGTGGCTTTTGGCGGAGATGAACGGAATTGTTGTAGTACTCAGTCCCGGATGGATGGATTGGGCTGGTGGTGGTACACTTTTAATTTAACGTTACACTTTTTCGTAAAAGCTTTTAGTCATCATCACGGTCATGGCGAGGATTAGAGCAGAGTTCATTGGCCATTAATAAGATACGCCTGATTAAAGCCGAATTTTGTATAGACGATTACGGAGATGTAAGGCGTTATTGCAATATTTAGAATACAAGAAAAATCTTGTTTGCCTCATAAAGATATATAATTTCTAAGATAGAGAACTCTTAAAATTGGACATCTTTTTTGCATACTTAGTCTCCTAAAGTCTTCATTACTGTAGCTCGTTTGGAAGAAGTTTACAGTGTGTAGTTCATAAGTTCCACGATTATCAAATTGTTATTTCCTATTTCTCTAAAATTGGAAAACCTTCCGACATGTAACATTGATCGGTTTTTACTGTAACTAACACTTCAAGATATTATAATCACAAATGTTAATACCGTCACCAGTATCGAAGAGCAAATACACGAGCAAACAAAAAGCTATGACATGCTCTTAATCAAATAGAAACGCCCGCAATTAACCGTAATGACTTGGGACGTCAAGGAGCCACCTGAGAGCGGCAGTAGACTGTAAATAGCACGGGCAGAAAGTATGAGCGATTGCAGGCGTGTTTTGTGTCTTTCGCTTCTTCAATTACCTGCACCACGGTTCTGGGGATATGAAGATGTCAACGTTAAGTTCTTCATGAAGCTGTTCCCAAGTCGAGTGAAGAAACCGATCAGAGCAGCTAAAGAGAGGACAGCAAGTTGTCAGTCGTTTGTCTTGCTCATTAGTTGCCGCTGCTGGGGCAGGATGAAAGCACGTCCTGGAGTGATCGAACATTCCATTGCCTTTAGACATCACAGCTAACGTGTTTTTATTTTGCCCATTACTTGGTTTTTTTTATTCGTCTGTTTCGACGACGCTTCCGTAGACACAACACACACGAGTGCACCAGAGAGGAGCATGTATTTCGTCTCTCGACTTGAAGGTGCTAAAGTGAAGCGTATCGCCCAAAGAAAATAAGCTTCTTCTACACACTCCCATCGTGGCATTTTTTGTCCCTTCATTTCTTCCCGTCAGCCACAACAAACAGGGCAATGATTAATTTATGTTGATTTTGCACCGTTTTCACACCGATCGCACGGTGAGGATCCCGTTGATGAGAAGCCGGCAGTATACGGGAAACTGCGTGAGTTATGTGATGGACAAGGTGAATCCGGGTGGAATCTCCAATCCATCCATTCTCTCGAAGCAGCATCACCATCAACAATTACGCCCGAAGCGCCTGGCGCGCGCGCGCGCGCTCTCACGTCCGATCATATGAAGGTATCTTCTATCTACAATAACCACGCAGACACATCCACAAAAAAAGGTGAAGGAATGGCTGAAAGGAACAACAGAAAAGATGCTCCATTGGTTATGCATTATTCGTTTCGGACACCTTCGTTACTACAGCCGAGAAGGGAGTTTAGAATTCTGGGGTTTTTTTTCGGTACATGGGAGTATGCCTACGGCGGAATGGGGCGGATGCTGTGAACGATACATTAATTTTCTTTCGATCATTTGTGTTCGCCTTCTCAGCTGACCGGTGGTGTGCCTTTGAGGGATGTGATTAGAACTGGGTCCATTCGTGGTGGCACACTAGCGCTTAAGCTTGGAGCCGATCCGGCTGGTCGAGAGACCACCGCAAACATTCCTTGGTCCCTTAAGGTAAGGTTGGGAGTTCCCGGTAAGGTAAGGTATGGTGGTTTTGTTTTGATTTTTCCACATGCTTCTCCCGCCGGGGACACGCTGTGAATGTATGAAAACGAATGACTGATGCGTGTGTGTGTGAGTGAGTGGAATTCCTGAGCAAGAGTGGCGGGAGTGATTAGACAGACGAATCCGTCGAAGAAGCGCGATATTGATCGATTTTGCCGTGGCGTGGCGAGAAGAAGAAACTGGTTGGCCTTTGCGAGAATTTTTAAATAAATCAATATGTGTTTGACGTACGAATGTGCCAGCTGGCTGAGTTGGTTGGTCTGAGTAAAGGATAAACAAACGGAGTTTATGGAGTTGCAGAATAGAAGGATTGTGTTTGAAGAATAGAATAGACACAGTTGTAGTGGAGGTCATTGCTTAATACTCCACGAAGTAATCGCAATGTTCGACAAATGACGTTTGAGTCATTAGTGATAAAAAAGTGCAACCCATTTTACTTTGATAACATTCCAAAGTGGGGCAACCAACATAAAAATATATAACCCATACGCTTTTCCCACTGGCCAATTAAACTCGATCAGTGTGGAGCAATTAAGGAAATTAAATTAAACCACCGGATCGTATAGCGCTTTCGTTCCAAATTGCTCCAAAACCTCCGAATTACGCATCCGACTAACCCGTACGACCCCCGGAAGCTGTTTATTATGGCATTACACAGTGCCGTGTGGGGTCGGTGTATCGGTGTATCGTGCGCTTATCACATTAATAGTATCCCTTTCCATACGCATAAAAACCATTAAATCACTTTTATTGATACTCGATACTAATAGGTTTTTATGTGGAGAACGGTGTGGAGAACTCTCCTCACCAAAAACTCTCTAATGTTTTGAAGCGAAATTGAACAAAAAGCGAAATATTTCACCCAGTCTGGACAGATTAAAGTGCACGGTAAGCAGTTACGGAGATAGTGAAGTTTGCCACTGCGGGAACTTCCTAAGTAGGCCGTGAGTGGTGAGCATTTAAGGTAAATTGCAACAACAAAAAACGACGGTTCGCCACCGAATGACAATTACTGTCAACGTTAACTGTCAATCGACTTTGATGGTGGGCCTGGCTGAGAATGTTTCCCATTAACCTTGGGCTGGTCATGTCATGAGAATGGCACCGGACGACCCAGTCCCATGATAATGGCACCGGACGACCCAGTCCGTAAAGTCCTTTTAGGCCGTCCACATGGACAGAGGAGGCGTGGTAGGCCCAAACTGAGATGGAGTGATGGCGTTGATGCGTCCGCCAGAACGGCCGGGATAATGGATTGGCAGACGACGGCGCTAGACCGTGAGCGGTATCGAGGATTGTTGCAGCAGGCCAAGACCGCGAAGCGGTTGTAGCGCCTGATAAGTAAGTAAGTAAATAGTTGGTTTTATTATAACGTAATGGATGGCAATGTCTTAAGCGTATGTAACAGGCTGTAAGTTATTGCTTCCACGATAAAATCTGTGTACTTTTTTACGTTTGCTGCTGAAATACCGACAGGACGAATTAATTAAGTTCATCATGCGTCAACAACATTAGATGTTTTTTGTAGCAACAATCAAATGAATTTTCAAGCATATTTTCAAGGATCAATCTGCGATTTCAAGATGTCCTATTCACCTGGCCCTGATGGTATCCCGGCGTCGGTGCTAATTAAGTGCAGAGCGACGGTGGCAAGTCTCCTCTGTCACATATTTAACCTGTCTCTTTCTTCTTGTACGCTTTTCCTTCTTGTTGGAAATTGGCTTTTTCCAGTGTTTAACAAGGGTAGCCGTGATAATGTCTCTGACTATCGTGGTATCGCCCTTCTGTGCGCTGGTAGCAAAGTATTTGAGTCTACAGTTTGCCTGTCTTTATTATTCAGTGTTCATTCCTATATTAGTTCCCAGCAGCACGGTTTCATGCCCAACCGTTCGACCACCACTAATCTTATGCAGTTTGTATCCTTTTGTTCCAACTCTCTTGAGATTGGTGGCCAGGTCGATGTTGTGTATACCGACTTCAAAGCTGCTTTTGACCGCGTCCCTCATTCTCTCCTCCTTGCTAAGCTTAGTAAGCTTGGCATTTCCTGTAACCTTGTTTCTTGGCTTGGATCCTTTTTGTGCGATCGTAGCTATTGCGTCAAGATCGATTCTTGCCTCTCCGATGTCTTTCCTTGTTCCTCAGGCATTCCCCAAGGGTAGTGTTCTTAATCCTCTCCTTTTCCTTCTGTTCATTAATGATGTTAGCTGTATTGTTCCTCCTTCTTCTCATCTTCTGTATGCTGATGATCTTAAAATACTTTACCATGTCCTTTCCACTTCTGATTGTTTAGTTCTAGAATGAAAATTCAATTTCCTGTCCCAAACTCACACAGGAGTGTGTGCTACCCAAAGAACAGGCATCAACATCCCTCCAAGACGTCACGTGGCACCAAATCAAATATATTCCCTTCTCTTCCGTGCGTGTCACTTGAACTTCCGAGACTCCCCGAGGCCCACCCAGAACATTAAAGACGGCAGCACCCGAGGAATCGAACCGAACCGAAGCGTCGTTTTGTGTCATCTTTAAAATCTTAAGAAAACTTTGCGTGTCCCCTCCCCTTCCAACGGTTTTCCTTCCCTTGCTTTGATATCAAAATCGCTTGATTCGTTGAAGATGGTATTATTTATTCACCATTAACAACTGGTCACGCGCGAGAGCGAGGGAAGAACCCGGGAACAAACAGACCGGGAGCGAACCACTGTCTTAATTACCGAGCGATGACATCTTGCGATGAGTGTTTGATCAAGGATGGAAGAACTCGGCCGGAAATGTAATGAAATAAACACCTCGACATCGGTGTGGTGGATGAGTTTTTCAGTGGAAAGAATAGATTGATAGCAGCAGTCAAGAAGAATCCGACGATTGTTAGAAGATGGTTAGTTTAAAGTGCTTATAAAACATGCAAAACAAGTCATTATGGGCCAACCCTTTAAGGATTTTGAGTTTAGTTTTAATCAGCATTTGCCTTCTTTGACGTCTATGTCGACAAAGTCGACTAAGCAATATTCTGACGAGAGCACCATTAGGATATGTCCTTTAGTCAGTTTCTGTAAACAATTTGAAGTCTGTTTAGTAGAATCGCTAAAGCTAAACTCACTTCAAGTAAGACTATTTCCAAGATGACGCAAATGTGAGTTCGGAACACGATTTACAAGGAATAACCAACGCCCCAAGATGTCACAAACAAGCGAACAAAACAAGCACACGAACAAATACAAATGTTGTTTTGCTGCCACAAGCTACAACTTCAATGGATAGGGATGGATTACACTTTAATCTAGAACAACCTTCCAACAGCCAGAAGGCAATAAATAGACCCAGAATTCACTGGTCTGCGATCAATGTGGAGCGAACCGCCAACCACACGACGATTCGGTCCAAAAACGATCGACGACGATCGTCAACCAGCCCGGGGAGCCGTGTGAGCCGAGATTGATAACGAGCAAACGAACGCAATATGTTGACGATGGCACGCTACCGAGACGTGATGTTGATGTAAGACGAATCATTCTGGGAATTATGTTGTTTGGCTGATTTCTCTCTCCATCTCTCTGTTCTTTTTTCGATACAGGTGTTTCATAGTACTGTTGGCGACAGGATGTCTTCAGGTGTGTGGACGAGCAGTACCACATCATAGGCGCCGTGGTGCAGCTGTCGGACGTTTGCAGAATGCGACACTCACCAGTGCTACGCTGTCCCCCGTTGGACAACTAGGTGGAGAGGTGTCCTTGGAGGGTTGTGAAATAGAGATCTTTGGTCCGGCACTGTTCGGACTGTTGCAGCGGACAGACTGTCTAACGCTTCGAGGTGGACTAATTCCTACCGTTATATTTAACTCGTACACTCTCGATACACTCGTGATCGATGCGACTGGATTGAAGTTGTTTGATGTGGTTCCTTCCGAGGTACCTTACGCAAAGCTACGGATACTTCAGATTACACGCACCAAGCTCGAGCAGCTGCCACCAAACTTGTCCCTCTTTGTGGGTCTTAAACGGTTGGAGCTCTCGCAAAACCAACTAACGTACGTCGATCTGCATGTGTTGGGAGCGATGCAGCGTCTACGAGATCTCGATCTGTCTGTTAATAGGATTGTCCGATTGGACGCTTCGCCCGAGCTGCAGCTGGCGGGCCTCCGCAACCTCTGGGTCAGCTACAACCGATTGCGTTCGTTCGGGGCTTTCCCGGGTGCGTTCCCGGCACTCGACACGGTGCGATTGATAGGCAATGCGTGGCACTGTTCATGGGTGGATCGAGCGCGGGCCAACATCATACGTCACGGGATCACGGCTTTTGGAGCTGATTACGATTGTCCCGGTGAGCGCCAGGGTGGACTTTGCTGCTACGATGATGACGTGGTGCTTGGTGAGGATGAAGCACAAACGACGGTTTCGTCGCTGGCAGGAGCGCACCCGGCCAATGGTGATGATCTCACGCTGCGCGAATCGAATCGAATTACGGAACCTATTGGAGTACGGTACGGTGATGTGGAGATCTTTCTGTGAGTGAATATGTTACTTGTTAAATTCACTCTTGGTCGAAAGTGTTTACACTATTGATATAGAGATTGCTACCGTTATTTGAAGATTGTTGATAAAAGGTTTAAATGTGAGCGCCATTATCTAGCATCGCTAGTTTAATTGAAGGGATTATTGGAGCGATAACCCACATTTAGACCACCACATTTGGCTCTTTCTTAAAGGGGTGCCGCCATTAGCGTTCGCCGAGAATAAACGCCAACATGATCGAGATCGGGCGTAATGAAAAATGGATTAATTTCAATAAAAGAAACCTTACGACAGTATACAACCGAGAACGGGCCACACAAATCTGAATGTCTATCAGCGAAAGAACCGGCCGCAATCGCACAGCATAATCAGCCGTGCGCAGCAGCAGTGCGGGGTGAAGATGTGGAATGAAATAAAACAACAAATAAAACCCGAGCTGATTGCTCGATTTGGGCCGATCGCTGTGGGTTTTTTTGGCTACACAATCAAAGCCAGCATAAGTTGCGGTGTGTTGTGTTGAGAATCAATTGGGAAATTATTCGAACGGGTTCTGTCGCGCTGGTCTCTCGGAGGTCAAATTTGTCACGGCACAAACCGATCAGACCCGCAGCACCATTATTAGCGGGTACGGTTGGGGGTCGCAAACGGTGCACGGGCAGTGGGAATCATCCACATTCCTAGGCACAGTATTTAATTAAGCCGTCGTTTATTAACGAACTATTTGCCATGCCCGCAAGTAAAGGAAAAGTGTTTTCATTTTTTGAAAAAACAAACATTTAAAACTACACAAACTGTAGAAACTTTGAAGAAACAACTTTGACTAGTGACGACGCCATGATTACATCCATCTTTTTCCATTACTGTAATGAGCTCGGACACAAGGTACAGCTTTTGACCAGTGTCGAACAACTCTCATTACACAAATCAACAAACCCGGGACGACGGGCCGGTGCAAAAAACGCAAAATGGCCGGGGCAGGCTTTACATTAGCAGAAATCATCATGCAGACGAGCAGACAGACATCCACCAACCGAGTACTACTACTGCCTTTCTTCGTAATTATCTCCGAAAAAAGAGACCTTCTAGACACTGCCAAAAAGAAGTCATAAAAAGAAGGTATTCAAAAGGCATGGTTTTCATGGTAAACAAACATAAAGAAAGATCTTCTCGAACAAGGCGTAAAGTTTTGTGCCGAGTTGCTGCATTCGGTGAAGGAGTTGTGGTTTGTGTGTACTTGCTGTTTGGAAAATAGTTGCAACCTCCAGCAGAACTTCAGACATCGTAATTAAACCAACGCACCAGAGTGAGCTGGATTCATGATAAGTAATAAAGTGGAGTAGAAAGATTTATTTTTGATGCAGACAAGAACTTTGCATAAGTTTGTCATGTTGGAAAGGGTCTCGGTTGACTTCTTCAATCATTTATAGAGATAAAAGTTTTGTTTTCTGCAACGAAAATCATGAAGAATTGCGTCGCAACTTTAAAATAGTATTTGGGATAAAGATTTGTCTCAGTATCCAACAAGATCCGAACGATCTTTTGCGTGTACGGTGTACCCTAGACGAGATGTGTGAGAACAGCAGTTGAAACGCTAGGTGGAATTTACACATTATTCCCACGAGCTTCAGCGTCCACCGTGTAAGATCTGCTTCAAGAATAATCTACATCTCCAGGTGCGGGGAATCCAGAGCACAGGATTTAATTTATTTACCGAAAATAAATGCCCAACCATTGTTCCGTTTTGTTTCTCTTGAAGAAAACGGTGCACAGAATGTGTCGCTATTTTTCGGTCAAAGTAACCGTGTCGGGTCCCCTTTTTCACAAACGCTGCTTATCCTTTTTCCGGTTGGTGTTTAGTTTGGTTGCCTTGCCAACCCAGACTCAGCTGTCACGCGGTTCGATTCGGTGATACATGAAGAGTGTGAATCGATTTGAATATCCCCGGGTACGGGTCCCTGCAATGCAGCAACACACGGTGGAAAAATCGATCGAAGCAATTGTCAACTAGGGAGAGAGAAGCGAGGTCCACCCGGAACAGAAAGTGTGATGTAGCTACAAGCGAAAGGTCACCTCAATAAATCTCCATACTGTAGGGATCCTGGTGCTGTGATTCCTGTTGTCATACCTGCGCAGGGTTCTTTGGTACAGGACATTGTCCTTCTTTGAATGTTTCAAAATCAAGCCCTACATACAACCCTCGCGACAACAACGGTAACAAAATTGGACAAAATAAAAGCACTAACTGCATCGACAAAAAGGAAGCAAAAGGAAAATGCAAATTCTGATTTAAATTTTGCCAATAACGAAACCCCGATCGGAACTGATCGGGATATAAAATCGATGTCCAGCAAAATTATGCACCGTATTGTTGGGTGAGAATATTCTCACCACTTCGGTTTTGAAGGAAAGTCCCTAAAATAATCTAATTCCGAACGCATTAAGGCACACATTGTGGTGTACGGCGAAGGTCTAGAACGGGCGGGGAGTAGCCAACCGTGAATTAGAATGACCTTTGCCACGTCCGCACTAGGGGAGGTAGAGTTCTGTCGTGCAAAATTTAAATTTTGCAAACAGCTTTTACCATCAACCGAGAGAGGAAAGAATAATGTTACCATAAAATGTTGTTTCGCAAACGGAAGCATGCATAACATCATATACGTTGGTGAACATGGCGAACACGACATTTCCACTAGGTTTATGAAGCGTGCAAATAATCATGGCGATAAATTTTATCGTACTACTACTACTAGCGGCGCTATGGCATAAGGTTGCGACTTTATAGAAGATACAGTATTATAAACAATCGTATGTCCTTAGTACGATATTCTTATCGTAAAGATAAATTATTCTCCTTAAATATCTAAACGTGTATTTAATAAACTCATACCTAACGCTCACTATGTCTCAATTTCCTAATAAAAAGCCCTCAAAGATAACCCCTTCTTCATAACAACAACTTCATCCCTTGGGCCATAAAACGTCACCACACATTACGCCACACACCCGATGCGAAATTGTTGCAGTGTTGTTTTCCTATCCAATCGACGTCGGAAGTGCCAACAACATCCTTTCACTTTTCACTTTTTACTCCATGCTCCCGTGTTAGGAGGGTGCATAAAAATAGGAAACATTTATTTGACATAAAAATCAAATTTAATAATATTTATTGATCCGATTCCGGTGAGTTCCTTGTGTTTCCTTCTACCGCAGTTTATAGTTGTACACGTGCTGCGAAGAGAACACTTTCTCGCCATGACTTCTTTAAGGATTTGGTACGCCAAACGATAGAGAAAAAAAGCGGAGAGAGTTAAAAAAAAAGTTCCTTTAACCATAAGTGGTTGATTCACTCGTCCCAGTCCCGCTTATACCCCTTGTGCCAAGTAAAGGGATGCTGCCGAACGGGATGATCACCCCTTATTCTGGTTACATATTGCAGACGAACAACAAAAAAACTGGGTTTGATGCGTTACTTTCACCCTTGACTTGAGACACCATCGTGCTGCTGTATTGGAAAAGAAAGTATTGATCCTTCCTCATTCCCGAGCATCCCGAGCACCGTCTTGTGGTCGTCGTAGTAATCGGCCCGTATAAACGATGGGACGCTGAAAGGAAAAAAGAGTTTAGAAAGTGAAGGACGCGGCCTGTAATCCAGCCGTAACGACACGGGATTACGCCCCGGTTAAAGGACTTACAAGAGGATCATACGAGCCGCACGAAAATGGCAAACCGAACAAAAGCCGCCCGGTGTTAGGTGGGGTGAGGTGATGCTGGTTATGGTTCAGTTACCCCATCCGATCGGCGGCCACCACTGCCACACACTGTTTGCTGACAGACGACAACAGAACAGGCGGAGGCGCAATGTTTGATGTAATGGCGGTGGTAACAGGATAAATCCGCACCATCCGCACTGTGGACCGGAAAAAAGGGCGAGTTTTAGTGCCCGGGGTTTTCGATGGAAGCTGATTGGAAGTCATTAGGAAATGAGCCGCAGAAGGATGAGTGCGCTTCTCAGTGCCTTCGAGGGAGTGTATTGACGTTGATGAATTTATCAAATTTGTCCATCGTGGCATCGTGTGGCAAAGTGTAAAGTTGAGACGGAATTACCACACTCTGGAAGGAGTTTGGTTTTGTGGTAATTGGATAAATCACTATCGTGTTCGTTGTGTGGTTTTGTAATCATAGTTTTGCGCAATATAATGATATTTGAAACATTTCCCTATCCCTAATCTGTTGCTGCTCTAATTTCCGTTACATTTTCTGCTTCGCGCGATCCGTTTCTATTCGCTATTTTCCCACCATTTTTGCCCCAAAACAATACACATCCAATTATCTACGGGATATAAATATTAAAATTGGCAATGGATATAAAGACAGTTGGGTTTGCAGCAGCTGCTGGTTTAGCTAATCTTTGCCAAGTTACCGGCCCAAAACAGAATTAAAAAGCGTGTCCGAAAACAAAAAAAGAGCGAAACTGTCACATGTAAATCAGTGTCTAGATGCAAGATGCAACCACCGGCAGTAGAAGAAATCGAAAAACGTGATCTCAATAAACGCCTTTTACAAAATCCCTCTCGCGAAACAAAAAACGAAACACAAACATAATCCCAAACAACACTCCCTTAAGGGATGGGACAGGCAAAAAGACTTGAAAATGTCTTAAAAAACGGAACAATACTACCGGCTACGATCACAACAATGAAATCCAATTATCTACGAACATAAACATTTAATTTACATGGCAAGGGATCGAACACTACTTCTTAGGACAAAGATTCTGCATCCTCAAGGCAAGCTGATTTGTCACATTGTTCCGATTAGCTGTTAATAAATATTCACATTCGGGCCCTCGAGAAGACCGATCGGCAAGATGAATGATAGGAAGTGAAAAAAAAGTGAGCAAAAAAGCGGTAAAAAATTAGACCACTTGCAAAACAAGAGGAAAAAAGATCTTCCTTCCATACTGATCTAGATTCGTAGAAGAATAAGGACAGGAATTCAATAATAGATAGGGACGCCACTTTGGTTTCGTGTGCACCTTCTTTGTTCCCGTTTGTACGCGCGCCAAACCGATGGCGCCTTCTTCTTCAAACAAAATCGACCCGCTCACAGTAAATAAGGTTCGTCCTTTCTTGTCCATCTTCTTAAAGGACCTCGCAAATCGTGCGATATGCTGGTTTGCTAATTTGAGACCGTTTTTTTTTTGTTGTTGGTGTCCTCCTCCCTACTTCGCATTGTACTGCAAACGAAAGCAATCTGGACGGTCACGTCCCGTGCTCGTTTTTTATTCGTATCCTTGTTGCTTGGTCCAATTTTTTCTTTATTTTTGCGCCTTGTGTGTGCGTCTACTTGAGAACTCTCCCCAAGCGTCAACAGTAGCGATGTAAAAGAAAAATGCAATCTAATTCACTATTTCACGCCTCGCGTCTAGTTCAATGAAACCGTCCCAACTGGGTGAGTGTACGTTTGTGTGTCCTCCCCTGACGGGACAGAAGAGTCAAGCCGAACTTGAAGAAAAAACAGCAGCACACAAAACAAGAAGCAAATAAAATGCTGCAACCTTTAACACCGTTGGCTTTCGTAAGAGATTCCTTCCATCCGTCCGGGCAGGAGATTATTGCATTTTATAGTTACACATCGTGCGCCCGTGTAGTGCATTTCCGTTTCGCCCCTGGTTTGCTGTTTTGTTTTGTTAATAAATGCAACAATGTGTTACGATAATTCTATTTTCGGCGCCGTTTTGTTTGGTTCGGCTTGGGTTTTGTTTTGCGTACGCGTATTCGGGTACACAGAAGTCAGACCACCTTTCTTTGGGTGTGCGGCGTTTTGTTTGGTGGATTATACATCCGAAAATTGCAGGGATCAATGCATTTATGCGAGTGTGTTTTGATGCTGAGAGCACACTCACATAAGAAGATCAACTGTAGGGTAGTGTGTCCGACTGTGAGAAGCGCATTGAGATGCGAACATTGCTGTTTTTGTAACGGCTTTCCTCCTCTAGATCGACAGTAGCGATGCAATCTAAAAGCAGAAAATAGGGAATAATTAAAACTCATACTTTGAACAATATTAATTTCATTTTCTACATACCTTTGCACTGAATCTGTCCATCAAAGCGTGTACAGTTCAACGCATCCCTCATGTGTAAGTCCATCGAGTTCTTCCACCTTCTCGCCACCATCCTAACGCACTCTGTTTACTTTTCTCACCAAAAGTGCATTTCTCGTTTCAACCTTGGACAAACGTCTTTGCCAACGGCGCACAATCCACACGATTGTTATTGCCCGGTACCTGGTGGTGCGTATTTGCGTTGAACGGTTCAAAAAACCGGTGTCTCTGTACTGTTGCTGCTTCCGTTCTGGGTGGCGCTTGAGCAAACGGACAAACACAGACACAGCTTCCTGCTACTTCCGTGTTTGCTTAACCTCGGTTCAGCCAGATCAGTCAGATGTCTCACGGTTACGTTTACCGTTTGTGTGTGTGTGTGTGTGTGTTGATTGTATAATCCCGCTCTGTTCTGATGCGATGATCTGATGTGGCCACATCATTGAATATTAAGCAGTAATTAAAATCTTGCCTTGTAACACGATAGCGTTGATTTTTGCGGTTTCCCTCGGCGGTGTTTGCGTGCTGCCACTATGCCAAAAAAGTTGGGCGTACGCGGGATATGCCTTCTGTGCATCACACACATGCCCCCCTTGGGAGATGGTGGAATTTGTCGATTTGTCGCTATCTGCGGCGCTATCGATGGATAGCATTTCCTCTGGCGGATGCAAACCCATCATGATTAAATCCTTAAACACAATGACATCGGTGGTAGCAGCGGGCCCTCCGGGACATGTGGTGGTGCGCCATTTACGACATGTGGACGCGCGTGGCTTCTGACCGTCTGTTCGCGGTTTTGTTGCAGTGAGTTTGTTTTTTTTTTCGTTTTATCTACTTCATCTTATACCGGTATGTGGAAGGAATTACACTGATCTGATCTAGTGAGAGTCAAATTACCACGAAAGGGACGAGCATTAAGTAGGGTGAGAGAGCATAGGGGGTTTCATGTTGCGATCAGTGGATGTTGATTAAAAAAACTTACAACGTATGGATGTTATCTTCGCTTTAGATGACATTGTTAATTGAAAATGCATAAAATGTAACCGTTCGTAATGAACAGGCTAATTTCGTGACGCAAGAAGAACAGTCGCACATGAACACACAGATATTTTTGAATACATGTACCGCTTTGTAACGGTTCCTCTGTAACGCGAAAACAAAATGAAATTTTACTTCACAAGATGTAATGAAGAAATGAAAAATGATTAAAGCAGGCCTCGGTGAAGTCTCAGCCAAAGAAGCGTTACACAGCGTTACATTATATTGTTTTCAACGTTTCTTTTCGCTTCCCGAACTGGCCACGTAACGAATTCATTTGTCAAAGCAAATAATCGTCCTCCTTGGAATACAAACACGCTAATCAAACGATCATTTATTTACAAGCAAACGATAAGTGAAACAAAAAGCAAAATCAAATCTCACCATTATTGCCATCGTTAGCACAGTTTTTAATTGCCACCATGATTGATCTTTTTTTTTTGTGCGAATCATTTGAATTTCATTCGCTTTTTTACACGCCACACCATTTTGATTGATGACGTTACCCTGCATGCCCCGGCACACCGGGTCACGCACACAGTCTCTCTCGAACGAGTGGTGCATTTCTAACGCCTCACAACATCATCGCAGTTACGCGGTCGGTTGCACTTTAACCTGTAACACAACAGCACGTGCAACAATGCAACGAATCCACAGTGGCAATTTCAATTTTCCCATTCCCATCTGTAAGACACGTTGTGCGTTGTTTTAGCGGCTTACAGTCGAGGGAAAAGCTGATCACGGCAGGATCGCACACAGTACGCATCGCAAAAGAAAGCGCGATTTTCATAATAAACCCATTTGAATGCCACCGCAACCGAAGAACCGAAGTTGGTTTGGTTTCTTTCTTTCGTGCGCCTCATTGCGTTGTGCACGGTACAAGTGCACCGTTGTGCTATCGTCCTGCATCTAAGCGGTTGCACTTTGTTCTTTGTGTCAAGAGAGAGACGCCGAAAAGCCCTATCACACAGCTTAGCGCACACAATCGTTATCCTCTTCTTCGGAAGCCCATTAAATCATTTTCCACCGACGACGGATGGGGCCGATGATGCATATCTGCAATTATATTCGCGTCGTACCCCGCGGAAACTGCATCATAATGTCAATCCCTTCAACTTCACACTCTCCCTCGCTCTCCCTTTTCCTTTGTAGACCTGTGGACAAGTGACAAAAAAAAGCCCAGTATTGTTGCCAGTGAAGTGCAGGCGACGAAACTCTCTCGAAACAGTCAGTCAAGAGGGAAAGGGACATAACTGTTATGCACATTTTTCCACCTTTTTTGTGTGTGTACCGCGGATGGGTTTTCCATTCTGCATCACTTTCGCAGTGTAACAATGTACCGCCAGATTCCCGGATTTGCCCTCGAACAGATCCGTCACCATCACCGTGTAAGTGAGCCCTTTAATGAAATCTCTTTGAAGAGACGTTTTTGCCACGACTCTGTCGGCTGTGTGGCCTCGAAAACGACCAGGAAACGGTTGCAAATTTTAGAGCGGGTTGGAAAAAGTTCGCCATTCCGGAGTGCCCCGACCAACGCGTGATAAAAAGTGCACCACTAATGCATCAAATGCAACTGCTGCGGCCGAGGATTTTAAGGATGGGATGGCTCAAAATCTGAGTGAATGATAAAATGTTAATATGTTAATGGATGATGGTCGGGAGGACCCACGTTACACACGGGGCTCATCATTCTCAACAAGTGGCCTTTGTTTGATGTGATGGTGGGAGCAGCAGTGCAACCACAGGGAACTACTTACCTCGTTCGCCTGCAGTACAAAATGGCGTCCGTGTTTTATTTTCTTCCACGCGTTCTACAACCCAGAAACCGTGTGGTTGGCTTTGTTTCTTAAGGAGAAAAACGGGAATTCTATCGAAAGCACTTGTTCCGTGAATGCGTGGTAAGGAAATGTGCACAAAACGAGCTAAAATGTGGGACAGACACTGTTTATTGTTGAATGGTAAACAAAACACGGGAGTTGTTATTGTTTTAAGTAGGGTAGTTTTTCATACCTTCAAGAATATTCTTTAATAAAGGCGTAAAACGTTCTTTAAAGGAACATATTCTATGCAGATGAGGAATAAGTCTAAGGGGATGAGTTAAATGTTGCATTAAGTTACTAAATTTATGGGAAAATATTGCTCTATTTCTTACTTTTCCTTCTAGACTTAGAGCTCACATGGTTTGATAACTGTAATAACCAAATAATAACAATACAAAAATCGATCCGTTTTAAGTGGATCCATTTCTGATTGTTCTGTAACCATAATGAAATGCGCAAAAGGTCTTAATAGATATTGAAAATGAAGTTAAATTAAATATTTCAAGCATGCTAATCACAAATTGATTTCCTTTCGTAAGCAAATCATCAAAAAATCATTTGCAAACGGGAGAAAAACTAAGTTAAGTAAATAAAGGTTCACCCCACTACTAACCGGGTGAACCAACGCCGGTAAGACATCTTGTTTGTTCTTTATCTTAAAAAAAAAAAGCGTCTATCATTTTTTCCATTTAAGCGCCAATAATGGTCCGATTGTGAGTGTTAGGGGTTTGGTTTTTTTTTGCTGTTGCGACTAACGAGCCTTAGGTCCCAGTGTGGCCATGTAACGATAATTAGCCGGGCATGACTCGTCAAACAAGACGGATTCTTACTCAACCGTTAAAATAATGCACAGATACGTTCCTTTTTCCCATTTTTGGTGGAAATGGGACGATTTGCCTGCGTTTTTTTTTTGCTTCACCACCGCCACGGGCCGAACGGGCTTCCGGGAAAGTGACTGCGGGATAAATGTCTCCTTTAAATTTGCCTATATCGAACCTGATGCTGATGCTCGTCAAATTGTCAATCTGCGGTATCCTCTCGAGAGCAACGAAAACATTTAATCAAAAGGACTTGCTTGCGGATTGGAAGTGATCACCCCTCTTTGCAAGTGTTGTTTTTTCTTCATTCGCTTCATTCTTTAGAAAACCACCACCAAATGGTAAATTTGTTACCCTCGAAGCTTTCTTTTTGGGCTTCTTTTCTCTACCTAGCAGTTCCTTGACGGGATGTAACAAACCAAAAAAAAAAAACGTGTCTCTAGTCCATCACATCCAATTTGCATGTCCTTTGCATAGAACTTGGCGCTGATTCGTTAGCAATTCACGCCTCTTGTCGATTGGCGTGTTCGCGTCCCGGGTTCGTGCTGTTCGTGGTGCAATTTTTCAACCGGTGATTTTTCTCTCACACAAAATCGGGGCACAGAACGTCTTAACTGGGAATGGTACTTTGGTTGATTTGGAACCATTTTTTTTTTCTTATGCTCACTCAACGCGTGACACGTTGGAGAAGTATTCCCGCGGGAAGAAATAGCGGAACGCCAACAAAAAAAACCTTTGATTTTGAACCAAAAAAGCACTTTAATGTGCATTTTCTTCCCAAAAACCGTTGAGGTTGGTTGTGGTGGGGTAGCGAGTAAACAAAAAAGCTGCAAACCATGCTGTGTCAACGTTTGACAGTTGGCGCGTGAAAGACGGAAACTTGGTTGAAAATTTGAATATAATCACCATGGTGACGGTGACCGTTGCAAGCGTTGGTTAGCAAGAATGGAATGGGATTAGAATGAGGAATGATAGAAAAACCGGTAGAAGTTTCCGGAACATACTGTTCCTTCCGGAAGAGAGTTTTACGACCAGAATGGCCATCTTTAAATTTTCTTTTGATTTGTCTTAAACTGATGCATTTCTATATCCGTGAATGGGACAACAAAAAAGGAAGCGGAACGAAAAATAAAAATAAAGGCACCGTATGGAATAAAAATTAGTTCCACTAAGTTGTTTACGTTGCCTTTTTTTATTTTTTGAGATTTCAATACGATTGATAAACGTTGAAGGATATTTTTTAGTTGAACATTTTCTTGATACTTTTGGTGAGAAAATAACAAACCATAAAAACATAAAATTTGGTTGCACGCATTTTCTTGCTATAAAACTGGCATCTGCCATCATTTTATGTTCGGGTAAGGAATGTCTTCCGAAGACATTCCGATTTTACATTCCACCATTTGATAGCATCAGCATTATGCAGCAGGACATTAAAGGATTTCGCACAATATATCCTGGCGCTAAATCCATTCCCCGCTGATAAGGCACCATCGCTTAAAGGCCCACATTAGCATCAACAAACAGGTATTACCACCACACCGGGGCCGTTGATGCACGAGCCAGAGAGCCGTTCTCGTGCGGAACATCCCGAACAAAAGCGGCAATCCTGTGCCGGAAATGGAAGAGTTACGGGCCGAAATAGTTTCAACCCGCTTTCCACGATATCGGAACGATCTCTTCCTGAGCGAAAGGTGATAAACATAACAAACAAAGCTAACCCCTAACAAGAAACAAACGGAGAAAAACAGGCAGACGAGCGTAAGAGCATCGGCAAAATGTGTCACACCATCTTCACCTCGTGTGCGGCACAGGATCAGTAGCCGGAGTTGGTCCAGAAAGGATTTCTTGCGGGCACGCGACCACCCGACTCTTGAGTGTAACCCCGTACCTAATCTTAACCTCCCTCCCATCCTTCTTCGGTTGGCTTTTCCGATGATCTGCAGCGGTTAAAGCAGCCAGCGCTGACCCATCCCATTGGCTTTACGGGGTGAGATTTACACCACAATCGGGAGCGCGCGCGCGAGCGACCCAGCATCCCAGGATGCAGGCAGGCAACAACCCTTCGCACCACAGTTTTCGGAAGAACACCACCAAAAGGGTAACGGGGGATTAAGGGATGCTGCTGCTGCCACTGTTGGAAGGAAACCCCTACGAAGGTCGCTTTTTCGGAGCAGTTTCGTATTATTCGTCCGAGATGATCTGCCTTTTTTGTCGTTGCAGAGCATTTTGAGGCCGTAAGAAAAAAGGGTTCCTTTAATCGAGCGTAATTGATGGGTTTTTTGGTCGTTTGGCTTCTGCTGCCTCTGCTGCTCGGGAGGGGTTCGCGTGCTCACCATCATCCGGTGCTACGGAGATGAATTGTTTTGGTTTGTTTTGTTTGGTTTGTGGTTTTGTTTGTTGGATAAAAATGGCAATTAGCGACGCAAAAAATACAGAAGCACAAGAAGAAGAAATGGAAGGTATATTGGTTTTGTCGGAATGAAAATTTACTCCCGGGGACAGTTGTACCTTTCCTTCTGGTGAAGTTTGTTTTTGTTTGTTTTGGAGTAAGGTGCTCCGGTTGACATAATTGTGTTTTATGGAGAAATAAGTCTAAGAAACGGTAATTGATTAAAGAATTCCATGACGCTATGAATAGAGTTCCTTATATTCATCAAGATCTTGGAGAACTTTTGGTGGGAACCGGCAACTTCAACATAATATAGATTTATTGTCTAGCAATAGAATCCAAGTCCATCTCCTAGCCGAATTTCTTATCGGTCAGAAAGCTGGACATCTACTAATACGGCTTTAGCGTAAATGAGTTAAAATTTGCCATTTTTAGTCTATCCATCGGGTTTTTAGTGAAACTCGACCGTCAACTGTCAAGCCTTGCTATTGAGATCCCGATCCCTATTATTGATGAACTTTTAGACTAATGTGAGATACTAAAACAGAAAGAAATGTTCCAATTCCTCGTCCTAAACCCAGTCGAGCTTCCAATTTCCCACGAAATGTGTTTAATGTCCGCATCGAATCCATTTCCATACACAGGAACACACCACCGATGCACCGATTTCGTACATTACCATGGTGATGTCTGTCTGTGCCATCCTGTTTAACGCTATTAAGACGATGCCTCTTCTTCTTCCATCGATGGACACATGTACGACATATCGCTCTAGCCGTACGGACAACATGCCGATGACAATGATAAAGCTGTTGGCGTGCAAGGATGGCAAGGTCTTTTGCACGAATGATGACATTCGTAGCAGCGATTCAAATTCGGCACACTGCGTGTCCGGGAGTGTTGATGTCCATTTTTCCAATAGCGTGTAGTTGTTTTTTTCTCTCTCTCTGCCTGCTCCAACACAAAATTCCTTCCGAGCTGACCATATCTGACCAACTGGGGGAGAGAAAAGGACGGTAATTTATAAACCGTAAAATTGCTAATCAAAGATTTTTCATTCCTGGATCTCTCGGACACTCTTCGGCGCTCGCCTAAAAACACGGTCGAAAGAGTGGACAGACAGACGGTACGGAGTCTTCTGCCAAAGGGGGTTTTTGCATGTGACTGTCCCACGTGTGCGAACGGTACCGTTTCGTCGCTTTTTCGGACATCGGTTTGAAGGAAAGGAAGACGCACACAAAGACGTCTTACCTTGTCCCTAGGCAGAGACATTCGGTCTGGATACAGGGGTTGTACAGAACAGAACTCTCGGTCCGTCTTTAACAGCACACTACGGCTAACGGTGGTGAACGATTCGTACGGACGCGATATGGTCAATAAGTTTTAATTTAAATTTATGTCCATCCATTCATTTGCATTTCTGTGCGTTCCACGGTACGGCACGGTGCCAAGAACAGGAGGCGAAGTAAAGCAAGTTCGGGAAGCATATGTTTCGATATCCAAAACGAACGTTGGTGGAGTACTCAGGACTTTTGGACGATTTTTTGGAGCATCAAAACTACGCCACCAGAAGTTCTTCCCTAAGTTCTCAAGAACCTAACGGATATAGGTAGCTCGAGCATATTTATTTATCAAAAACAAACGGTCAAAGAAACGGGTTTTGATAAATCTGTACAATTCCCTCTCTCTCTCTCTCGCTCTTTGCACCTTGAATTCTTCAAACGGTCTGTTTCGAAACCGTTGAACACGGCACGGCTTTTTTGCCCTCTAATCCTAGCTTCTTGGTGCTTAGAAACAGATGTAACCGGGCACAAGAGATCGGTCCTGCGAAAAAGGGACATAATCGAAGCCCATCCCGTGACAATACCTCAGGACCCGTGTGTTTGGCCGGCTGCCAATAAACAAGTTTTTCCAGCAGTTCCCCGTATCAATTCCCATCGATGACCTTTAAGGTCAATGTTTTAAGGTCTCCGGAGCGGCAAGAACGAAGAAACTAGTTTTGATGTACAGTTCCTTCGTCCTGCCTAAGAGCATGCGCTTCTACGATGGTCTTTTTCGACAAGGATTCGATGGAAAAAGCAGAAACTAAATCCTGTCAAGCGTAAAGGTCAGCAACAGTCGATTAATTGACCCCGCGTGTGTTCCCGGGCGCCAGTTACGCGGTAGTACTGCTCCGGATCTCGAATTTTCCGGACTCTCGTTCGGAAAAATCTTTCACTGACAGATGGAAACGGCGACTTTTGAGGTTCAATTATTCTGCCATGAATCAATGATGGGGCGCATCTTTATGCTGTCTACCCTAGCAAGATGAAGATTGATGATTGGTCAAGGAGCAGTCGAATAATCCTTACATCGGATTATCGCTTTGCACTGCTATTTATTGCATTCCCCGTGTCCAAGCCCTCAAAACGAACGAATCTTTTAATTAACTTTGCGTCCCCCAGTGATTTTTCCTACGTGGAAAATCAATCTCTATCAATTCGGATCTTCCCCAGTCGACGGCACCGGGGGAAGACTTTGAAAATCCTTCGCAAATCTCTTCCGCTTCTAGCACGGCTTTCTGCTTTAAGAAGTCAGAATCCACTGGCAAAGTTCCACACTCGGCAACCGCAATATCGCAACCATGTTCCGGGATTGCAAATCAAAAGTTGTGCCCTCGTGCGGAGCCATTTGTGCCAGCTGTGTCTTAGTGCAGGCGGGTTGCACACACCAAGAAATTGGAGCGCCATTCGGTGCGGGCCATAAAAACAGTACTGTCAGTGTAGGAAATGGGTTAAAATTTTCCATTTTCGGCGTGGCGTACTGCTTTTCCGAGTGCCTTCCCGGTATCGCAAAGCGAAATTATTCGGAGCGCACGGAAGCAATAATAAAAGTAAGCAATAAATGCAACATGAAACAGAAATTAAAAAGCAATATTAAAGCACCATTTGAATGTTGGGGAAAAAAAAGATGAACACTTCCACGCGCATTCCAATTTCCGCGCGAAAAAGAACGCCCCGAACCACACCCCAAACATTCGCGGGATTGTAGCAGCAGTGTAGCGAGAGATTGAGTTAACAAATGTCTTATTAGTCATTAATTAATCTTATACCGCAGTCGGAAGAAGGTCGAGCTTGTGGCCACTTGAGCAGAAGGGTTCTCCCTTTTCGGCTGTACAGCAATCAGCGCGGCTTTGCTCCCCCAACCGGGGAAAACGGATATCAAATTCGGCCCGATGTTGCGGAAAACAGTCAATAAACGGTGACAGCTTTGAAATATTGTGGCACACCTTTTTCTCCGGTGGTAAGCCGACCCGAAAAGGGGTTGATTTTTCCGATTTTTCGCGGTTTCCGTTCCCGTTTGCGGTTGCGAAACGAGAGATAGCGCATGAATGGGGAAGGGAAGACAGGAGTTGGCTCGTCTATTGTCGCTCGGTTGGATGTCATTATTATCAAATGTACTGTGTACAAATCATTGCACATTAATTAGGGATTGCTGTTAGAGAAAATGAGATACGCAATACAAAGAGAAGTGAGTGATAATAATCTACATTATTTCTTCTTTATATTACTTAATTCGTTTTTTGCTTAATTATTTTTTAAACTTATTAACTTCTATTTTATGAATGTGGTTTAATTTTCCATTATTTTTTTTCTGTCTATATCCCTTTCTATTGAAATTTTATAATCAACAATAAAAAACAGAAAATAAAAATATTACGTTAGTTGCAGTTAAATGTCCACCTACAGACCCTTCCAAAGAAATTCAAAGCAGATGCAAGGATAATAGAATTGTAGCTCTCATATCACCCAATCACCCCAAAGTACCTTCACTTCCACGCAAAACCCAATAAACTAACGCCAAAGCAATACGTTTTCCCGCGCAGAATTATGATCGTCTCGTAAACATTCGCTTGTCACACACGTTTCCTGAGCATTGTTGTGCGTCGCCTGATCGTGGCCAGGAATTTAGCAACCGAAGAGCAACAATTATCTGCCTACAGTTGGATTATCCTCCATCCGCTTGTACGCACGTGTGAGCATAAACCAATCGAGCACACAAAAGCATCCGGTCAACCTGATGGTAAACGGTCCAAGCTCGCACGGCTCGAAAGGACACCACCACCACCATCGCCTCCACGGTGTCCATAAATTTACTGTGTATGCACCGGGGTGGTAATTTATAATGAAAATGTTTGAATTTCAATTCGTCTTTGTTAATCTTGGAAATTATTTATTTAATTTGCTACAACCGACTCCGATCCGGGTTCCGTTCCGATAAAC
>KZ061597.1:431881-481159 GCA_002091835.1 Anopheles maculatus
GGGGGGGCAGGGAGATTTGAAAAGGGGTTGACAAATTTATAGGCATCAGGCCGCGCGCGATGTACTCCCTTCCGTGCGATGAAAGTGGAGAAACTCAGCGACCGGTGCGTGCGTGGTGGTACACAAATCGCGGACGATTTGTCTGACGTATCGTATTGCTTCTTATTGTCATGTGAACTCCCACGGGGAATACCGTCAACGGTAAACATTTAGACGAGATTTCGTACAAAGTACAAGTGTGTGCGGGATGGGATATGGGAACAAATGAGTATCGCGAACAGTATCGCGGTAGAAGCGAAGTGACTGAGGAGGAAGGAAGTAATCGGGAATAATTAGAACTTGCTTTGATATTTCCTGGTATTTCCTGCATCTTTTAATTTGTGTTCTATCGTACTAATAATAGGTGTTTTGTCAAAAAAATAAACATAAATTTGTGTGTATTAAGAAGCCACTAAATACAAATTAATCTATCAGCATTGATGATACTTGTAATTCATATTATTTTTATTTGTACAATATGCAACTTTGTCTATTCTAATCAAAAACAGAGAAGTGATTGCATTCATTTAGGCGCTACTAACACTAGAACTCAATACTTAAATTTACTGACAGCGGTGCCCAGATTTTGTTTACTAGTTTCCTTTATTTTTAATTGAAGTCGACTGGAGTCGGCCCTTTGCTGTTCTTTATCTAGTCCACGTCAATCTAATTTATTATACATTTTATATCTGTCGAACAGTTAAACTATTCAAAATTCTGTAAATAACCTCAAATATTTGATTACTGATCCTCATATATGAACCTCGCTATATTCTACATATAATCAACTTTATTGTTTTTGGCTTACAATCTATTCCTTGACTCATAAAAAAAGACCATCCGAAGCATTCTTCCAACTTTATGGCTTTAACCGTGCTGAACCAACCGATAGAGCAGAAATAAAATCATCACCACGAGGAACCATTTTCTCAGCGGGACATTCAAAAACAAAACAATGAACACCTCAACCGGCGTTCTCAAGGTGAAAAGCGTTCTGGCAAAATCTAGCTAAGTAGTAACCACCACCACAAAAAAAAAGCCTCAACCACCTTGCGAAAGTGGAAAGTTCTTTAACTTTTGAGTGTGGACTTATAAATTATTCATGTCCACCCCTGGTGGGTGTCCCTGGCGGCACAAAAACCTTAAAAGTATACCGATTAGGGTTGTTACAAGTTGTACGTATAGATGTACGAACAAGAAGATCTATTCGTACAATTCGGCTGTCAAAATCCGAACCCAAGGTTGTTATCCTTCAAGGTTTTTATAATATGTTTTTCTTTCTAAAATTAATTAATTCAAGCGATTTAGTGAATATATATATTATTTATTTACATTTTGCATTTGAATTACTATACATGTCTATACATACAAACATTTTTTAGGCATTTTCGATTCCATTTTCACTCCGTCGATGTGTTCACCGATGATCGTAGTTGGCATGTTGTTGTGGCAAATTGTAATGCTTCATGTTCCGGTCCACGGTGTCTCTCAGACCGCGGGAAGATGTTGTCTCTTCTTCAGCATCATGTTGACTCGTCCAATCATCGCCTTCGCCGAGATCTGGATGCTTCATTCGGGTCTGAAATTGTTTTAAAAGTACATCAATACTGCATATCGAAATGTTAGGAAATCAAGCGTTTCTTTCAGTCTGTATGATTGTACTTACTCATAGGTAAACAATCATTCTCAGCAGCAGGTTCCTCATTTTCGGTTTGTAGTTCAACAGATCATTCCAAAGCTTCCCTTTGCCAAATCACACTAGGTACAAAACTACACAAGTCGAGCATACGATTACAACTGACTGACACACACACTCGTGGCGACGCACATATCCACACATGGAAATCATAGGCTGATCTGTTTGACAGCTTGCTTATTCGTACAATTTGGCCCAGTGGGGTGTGTGTGTGTGTGTGTGTCCCCGGTGTCGTATCATTTCACTGCCCATTTGGCACAACATCATCTACACCCTCTGGCATAGGAAGTGGGGTTGTTGTTGAGGAGTCAGGTTCGGAAACAGTTTTCTTTTTATTTCGCTTTGTTGCACTTGGAATCCAGAAATTCACAACGTCAACGGACACAATGGGCTGCTACTGTAGCTCAAGTGAAAACCACGGGGAGAAATATTCAATTTGCGGGAAATGTAAATTAGATTTGGGACACCTAGCAGAGAGGAGTTTGGTAAGGGCCAAGCTTGCCCGGCGACCTGTTACGGGACCCGCAATCAGTGCATATTTTACGCAGCTCAGAAATCCATTTTTGCTGGCGAAATATGACGAATGGTTGCAATGCTTGCACACACACAAACCCGGCGCGCTAGAGTTAATATTTGTCCTGCTGGGTAAATGCTGGGAAACCCTCTCTTTCGAAGGCTCACACAGTCGCTAAGGACTAAGCCTACCCGAAAAAGATCGATCTCGGATGACCGGAAGGATATCGGTTTCCCTCGTTTCTACCGGTCCTGGTGAGTTTTTAACTTCGATCGTCGTCCAATCGCCAGTATCGGTGTTCCTTTTCAAATATTGACCAACGGACGAACGGGTATGAACGAACACAATTTCTTTTCGGTCAAGGAAAATCCCAACCGCCACCACCATCATCATCAATCAAATGCAAATCAAACAGCTTTTGCACACGCACGTAGAAGAGATGCAATTTTGGGCTCTCAGTATCTTAGGAGTATCTCCTTTCGGTAGTACTCCCGTACGGTAAACGTGTTAACAAAAGAAGCAACCATATGGGTGAAGAATTTTGCGCCTGTGTTTGGTTGGGAAAGCTAATTTGGCAAATTGCTTTCAGTACGCTGTGTGATTGATGAAATGTTGTCGATGAACTGGAAGGGAAAGTCAGGCGGGTGTTTCTGAAAATGATTTGAAAACACTTTCTCTCTCTCGCTTGCCTACCCAAGCGCAGGACAATTGGACGGACCCGTTGGGTGATGGTGGTCAAGGTGTTCCAGGTGCGGACAGGACGATCTGAACTTAACGACCTTGTGGCAGTTTTATTCCTAAAAATAAAATAAACGTTTAGATTAATCAATACGCAAGTAGCGAGAGAGAGTGTCTGTCTGGGTAAATGTAAAACAAATGTCTTATCATGAATATGCGCATCCCTCTGCGCTAAAACTTCTCCGCACGCAAGAGAAATCGATCCAATAACCCTCCTCCTTTCTGGACGATAAAAAATCAAGAAAATTGATCGAAAATCAAAGCAGCCAAATAAATAAAACACTTTGCTAAAACAGAACCACTCACACGCACCATAAATTGATTCCATTCGGAAGGAAAGTCTTCTCCCCCAGGCCGAGAGGACATCCACACCGCCAGTCCGAAGAGCTCGACCGTATTTGATTGACCCCTTGTCCCAAGCACGCACCACAAAACATTCGGTGGGTGCACGTAGCCCTTCGATCAACTGCAATAAAATATGATCCGATGAAGTGTCATTTAACATTTGGGCCTGAGCAGTGTTGGACTTCAGGAGAACCGACCAAAACCAAAAAAAACGGTATGCCATCCATTTTATTGGCCAACAGGCACGACACGATAACGATTGCACACCATTGGGTAGGTGTGGAATATATTTTCTTACACTGCTGCTGCTGCTGCTGCTCGTTTTTTATCTGGAGAATTGGTTTTGTTTTTCACGTCACCATCAATATATACAGGGCAGTGATCGACTAAACGACAATGTGGGGGCTGGCTTTACGAACTTTCCTGCCATTTGGGAAACAAAGTGTGACCATTGCCATCACGCCTGATGGTGTCCAAATGGCGGGCTGAACTGTCGCTCCGGCAGTCCGCAGCAATGCACTTAAGGATATCGAATTTCTTCAACGCGAACTCACGCCACGTTGCCAAAAAGGTCTTCAGTCGGGGGCTAGCTCACACACAGTACATTGAAGCACAAATGTGACTAACCTTTTCGAGGTTCCGGGAGCATTTTTGTTGCAGAAACGTCATCCAATGGTACGATGTCCGGGGTTGGTGTGTCGTATTTTGACACGTTTGCTGCAAAAAAAGAGATAGTTTGAGATGCGATTAGAATTTCAAATCAAGATCACTATTTATAGCAAACATCTATCCACTAACAAGACAATGTTGGGTTCTGTTGGTGACTCTATAGTGCATTATAAGTGCTAAGTTATTTAAATAACAAAATGAAACATTTCCTTTTAAAACCAGATAAAGTTAAAACAGCAACTTTAAGATTTTCTTTCATCCCGTACCGATCGTCATCTTCAAAATATGGATTTTTGTTTTCATCCCTTAATGCCGGAACGGATTTAAAGCGATTCGGCTACCAGCTGCTGACCCACCTTAAAACTGGGAATAGAATAAAAATAGCAGTACCCTTTTATTCCTTCTTTTCTTTCGAGGTAGGTAGGCCAAAGAAATATCAAAAGAAATTAAGGCACAAATCAAATCAAATTGGGCGTACGGTCGTGAAATGATATCGAGCCAGCAAGCTCCCGGGTGAATTGTCTGCTTGTCCTTGCTACCCTGCTGGCCCTACACTAAGTTTTAAAGGACAATCTTTTTTTTTTATACGGTAAGAAACGGCCACAAAAGGATAGGTGTAGGTGGGATGGTGGATGCGGTTGGTTGGTGTTTTCCTGTTTTTATCCTTGCGGGTAACCGGAACGTGATGCCAAAAGGTCCTCGTCAGCAGCAGCAGCAGCGATGGACATGCAACGGTTCCAAAAAAGTCATTAGACCCCGGTGATTGTGTGGTTTTGGTTTGACATTTTGAAGCAAATTGAATTTCACCTACTAGATGGATCTGAAAGAAAAAGAAAGAGAAAAACGGTAAAAAATTTTGAATTTGGTTAATTGTTTGGTTTGTGTGTTGGAGAAAATGCATGTTTTTCGTGTGGCTTTTTGTTACAAAAGTAGAGCAGAAATTAAGAGAAGCAAAAATATCGATTAATGCTGTGCCCTTGTTTTGAGGCAACAGTGGCAACACTGTTTGGTAATAAAAATGCTCCAAATTCCCCCCAAAAAGAAGCTACCGACACTCCACTCTGTGGGGCGGCAGATGATGGAACTCT
Source organism: Anopheles maculatus (assembly GCA_002091835.1). NCBI lineage: Eukaryota > Metazoa > Arthropoda > Insecta > Diptera > Culicidae > Anopheles > Anopheles maculatus. Next base: position 436,971 of record KZ061597.1, read on the forward strand.
TAATTGAAACATAATTCACTGAAACTCCCGGCGGCACAGCAAGGCTGGGTGACGAGCAAAAGTGGAACTAATTACACATGCGATAAGCGCACCCACCAGCATCCAGAGCTAACCGTGTTGCCAGCCAAACCCGCATCCTAAAGGCGGTGGCGACGTGTTTAAAGAAATGGTACGAGAACCCCGTCTAAATCATAGACGACAGGCTTCCCCGAATGTAAAATGCTGATAAAAACAAAAATAAAATAAAATTAAAAAATAATAACACACTTGTCTTTGCCGAGATTCGTGCCATGGTTCTCTCTCTTTCTTTCTGTCTTAAGATTTATCACCAAACAAAAGAAAAGCGTGCAAAAAAACAAAATAGGGAAAAGAAAAACACTTCCCTCCTTGAGGTAATCATTAATTTCCACCGAAAATTAGCATATTAATCATAAATCCGGTGTGTGTATGAGACTAGAAATGGTGAAGGCAGACGATAGCAATTATCATTTAGCGTATGGCCACGACCCGATTCTTTTGTTTTTGTCTTTTGGGTTGTTAGGAGCTTCTTAGCAATAAAAAAAAAAGTAAATCTACAATAATTGATATTTTTCCCGGGTGTCGTAGCAAAGACAGACACACCGTAGTGCTTCGTTTCGTTGACACAGACATCATCATTAATTTATTCATGATTTTCAGAGCTTTTTTTTCTTCCACAACTGTCTTAATTTTTCGTTTTTCTTCACACTTTCTTTACATCCTTAAATCTTTCTTATGCCTTACGCCTTAAGGTAGGCAATCTCGCCTTTTGCTTTCTATAAACACACGGACATGATGGTGGATTATTATTATTATTATGATTGTCGCGAATGGGCGCCATAATTCACCCAGTGCAGTTGACAATTCATTAACTTGTTTGGAGCGGCTGTATTAGAGTTAATAAAACAAGGAAAGAAATCATAAACGGTCGGACCATTCGTATTTATGGCTTTTAACATAATCGTTTCCAATGTTAAGCGCAACCGTTCGATGGATCTGAGCGCGGACTGTGCCCGTCGGGATAGCAAAACCAATTCTGGGCGTCCCCGTAGGCCCGTTTGACTGATTCATTGCTTTCTAATATGCGCGAGCCGGCAACGTATCGCAAGCGCGCGAGTGAACTTTTCCCCATTCTTCGTATGCGTTCGATCCGGATGCGGCCACAACAAACCACTTTTCCCGTTGCTCGTAAGCCACCACCACCACGGGCATACGCAAATAATAAATAAATCTAATTGATGTAGGCATTATTTGTTTCCAAAGTCGCGCACTTTCAACAGGAAACAACAGACGAGAGCGGGTTTCGATTTCCTTCCACCAATGGGGAGGGGGGGGGCCGAAGAAAACAAAGCACCGTGATGGGAAGAGGAGGCCTTTTCTTTAATCTTTCTCCCAGCAGCAGCGCATCGGGAACGGGTGGCGTGGAATGAATTATGGCTGTCATAATACTTCCACTGCACGGGCTTGGGCAGAATTTGCTCACCTTGCGAGAAGATCGGAAAAGAGTGGTGCGCGGCCACCAAACCCGGGCATCACTGTGTGCTGGTTGCACACGCGAATCTTCGTCCTCCACACACAGCTAATGAAGTATGAAATTATTCAATTGAAAATTAGTCTTCGGCCGAGGTTGCGTGTGTGTGTGTTTCACGATAACTTTATGGCTTTCTATCGCAAGACGCTTTCTTCGCATAAGAGGGTTGGGCATCCACTCACACACACGCTTGGCTTGTGGGGTGGATCCGTGGTCTTATATCAAATCATTATTTATGTGAGAGACTGCAGCCAGGCGATAAAACATTCTCCGTCCTCCGGCTTTCAGGAAGAAGAGCCTGGGAATTTTATAATTTCCGTTCCGTTCCGTTCCGTTCCGTTCGGGAAACACGGAACACGACACGGCGGTTGAAAGATTTTTCAGATATAATTAAACACGACCATGTGGAGGCGCGCGCGCGCACACGTACATGATGCACTACTATAAGCGTATCGAGTGTCAAAGGGAATATGGGCGATTTTTTTTTTTTTGTGTGTGCTGTTCCTCCATTGTCGAAATGTCATTAAGGTATCGTCACTTGCTTCGGAGGTACATTTTTACACCGGAAAGGAACAAAACAAATCCTTCGATCAAAGGCTGTCAGCGTGTGATGTGCCGTCGTGGTGTGATAGTGTCGCTCCACAACCATCCAACGTGGAGTGGAGTATTAATTATCACCAGCCGCAGTATCTATGACAATCACGGCGAGGTGGCGTCGTTCTGCTGGCTGCCGTCAGCAATTAGTGACACTGGAAGTTGCCGGGAACGGGACCGGGTGGATTGAATATTCATTAATTTTATTTCATTTCTCTCGCCGGGTGACGGATGATGGTCGAACTTGTAACATTTATCTGTCATCGGTTACCACCCGAAAGTTACGGCTCGGGCTGGACAGGAATGCTGTGAATTAGCGCCGAGAGGGTTTTGCACACTAATTAATGGCACTTTGTTATGGCATAATAATCAGCGGTGCGGCCGCGATGACATTACACCGGAAGGGATTTATTGGAGTGTCTATTGCTGGAGATTCGGAACCGAACTTTAAGGGTGAATTTTTTAAGACAATTTCCATTTCTTTAAAAGAAGCTTCGGGTAGAATTCATTAGCAGAGGAAGAGAGAACGAATGGTTTAAGGGATTTTTAAATATGATCTGTAACTTTTCCATGAAAAGGGTTTCGCTTGTGGGATTGCGGTAATTCAATAAGTCTGTGTTGTTTCCTAAACATTATCGCCCCGTAATAGAAACACAAACGAATTTATTAGCGATTTGACTTGGGAGAGATTCGGGCAAGGATAAATTTGCTTCTTGGCCGAAAACGATAAATACTTCCCATCGAGGAAAGAAAAGCCACTGGCCGGAGGTTTAAAACTGTAATGATTTATATGGTACGATAAGATTGGACACATCAGCCTATTCTTGTTTGACCGTACGAAAAGTTTGTCCTCTCGCTTTTATGTGTGCTTGTGTCCATTAAAGTAGAAAAAACATCACCCAAAACATCAACCAAACGGTGATTAGCTAACGGTTTCGTTCGTGTCGTGTCGATACCGATGCCACAGTTAAAAGGGCACACAATTTATTACACCTTCGGGATGGGTTTTTACAGAAGATCGAGAAAATCACTAATAATTACCCACACAACAGCACCACCGCCAGCATATTCCTGTCCTGAATTTCTACCATTGGAATGGAAAACATTCACACAAATTAATAACCCTAAACCCCATCCTACGTCCGAACCCGAAAAGACAATCACGGACAACCAACAAAAGCCTCGGATTGCGGCTCGGAATAGTCGGAAGGCGGAAGGATGTTCCGCTTTTCTCGTACCGCCTGAAAAGAAAAGTTTGTCCCCCTCTCGTCGGCCGCACAGAAACACACATGCATTACAATGATTGTCCGGAGCATATATCGAGTCCGAACTTCTGGATACTGGACCGAACCGGACGACCGGACTCGTAAGGCAAGACTTTGTCTTCCTTTTGTTGGAAAGGATTCCTATAAGGACATTGCTTGGGCATGTGTGTGAGCGAACGAGCAGAAGATGTAAGACATAACGAGATATTTGGGAAGGAACACTGAGTACGTCGATGTGTCCCTGGCAGCGAGACGCCCGTGGAAGACAAAAACCGGCCACAACCCCTCTATGATAATGTTTGGCAATCGTGCACGATGGAAGCCCGGGACAGCGCTGGTGTGGGGTTGGCATGGATTGAAGAAAATATTTTCCTACGGAGTAAAGTTTAAAATTACTGGTCATTTATTATAACGCTCCATTCAATGCATTCTTTCACGGCGAAGGAATACCTCGGAACCGTTTTTGTCGTTGACTTATTGACATTTGAGGAAAAGTTATGCGTACTCTAGATTTTTTGTTTAAAATCCTTTAAATAGAAAAAGGGTTTTCCATATGTGTATCCTTGTGCGTCCGTAAGACTGAGGTCTGAGGGAATTAAATTGATAGGAAAATTTGATGCTCTGTTTCGGCGTAGATACCGGACATCGATCAGGAGCAGCAAAAATTGCGCCAAAAACGAGTCCTTCTCCATATGGTTCCTTTCGTTTGAATGAATCATTCATAATGAAGCATTCTTTTCAAGTGTCACAAAAAGGAACACACGGTGTGCGATGCTCGGCAAGAAAAGATGCACCGGTTTCTCCCGGGTTTTGTTGATTTAGCTTCTGAAACCGTACACTACAGATGCATCTGTGGGCATCCCGTGCTTCAAAAAGGTAGACAGGTCAATGAACATCCTGAAGAAGCCTCCGGTTTTTTTTTGGTTGCAATCACTTTTCGAAACCCAAATCTCGTCATCCTCGCAGGACTCGTACTGGAGTTTACAGTTTTTCAGGTCGACGAGCGACATCGACACCAACACTATAGCGCCTCCCATTTGCTGTCAATCAAAGAATTGATATTTTTTAATTAGATTTCACTTTTCTCCGGCGCGGACCATGCGAGATAACCGTGTCGAAAACAGCGAGAGCGTGTGCAGCCCAGCCTATTGTGGCGTTTAACTTTTTTTTTTTGCGTTTGCGTTTCGTCATTTCCTTCGTCGGCAGCAACATAATAGACCGGCGTCGTCGGTGCTGTGTACGTATATCCCTGCATCGGCTCCGGAACTGCCAGGCGGCCTAAAAAGGCGGAAATAGGAGCCGATAGTGATCAAGGCATCCGAATACTGTCACCGTTTTGAGTGTATTTTTTTTCGTACGCTCTTTTTTTTCCTTCGCTTTCCAGACCTCTTGGGTTAGAGTCAGGATCGAGGTTTCCGTTTGTTTGTTTGGTTCCATCGTTTGGGTCGTTTCGCTTGGAGGAGCATCAGGGTGTGTGTTTTTCGGCTTCTGCTCGTTTAAAAGAAGGCAGCTTCACGCAACTGGTGATCAGATGCTGCTCATCTCAGCCACAACTCATCCCGTACAATGTTGATCTTTGTGACGCGCGTGCCACGAGTAGCTTCCAGCGCCTCTGTGTTGGGCTTTTTTATGCCCAACTCAATGAGGAGAGCATAAATCCGATACTTATCATGATACTATTTGCAGAGGACGAATGCTCTTTTAGTTTTATTTTACAAAGGATTCCGGTTTTAAAACACAACCTTACCGGACCCGCGAGCAACAATAGTGTTAAATCATTAAAAATACGACACAAATATACAAACAAAGCTCAATTGCCACGATATAAAGCATGTAAAGTGTCACGCATGCCACAAAAAGTTACATTTTACTCTGCCTGCAAGCTCAAAGTTCACCGGACTAATAGCAAACAGAATTGCATCCAGCGAACTGTTTAATTATAACTTAATAGGATTTCAGCATTTCCATCCAATTGGAAAATGCGGCAAATGATCATCCAATTTAGCAAACAATTGCCTTCCCACTGGTGACCACCAATCAGCACCACAAAACAATCCTTTCCCAATGAAACCAATTACGTTCACCGTACCGTGTCATCGATATTGAATTAGAAAAGCTGATAAGCTTGAACCGACCGAGGGCAGGAAATGGATCACTAGTGCTTTATCGACACGCAATCGTGTTTTTCCACGCACTATTTCCCATCGAGGTTCGGCAAAAGGTTTCCTCCACCCTCAGGACGATTCCAATTAGTCGTGATGATTTGTTTGCTGTCTCACTTCGTTTCTGTGCTGGCTCAATTGTTCAATTGTTGCGTGTGTCACCCGGATGGTCATCAAAATTGTGCAACACGTCGTCCGGTACTATTTTGTTGTGGAAAAGCTATAATTTTCCAATAATCATCAAATTCACGCAACGATGCTAACCACCTTCCTGCGTACGATGGTTTGTCCGTGGAACTGAGCAGTAGGCTCGTCTAAAGGGGAGCTCTTTTTCTGGGGAGCGAAAGACTATCAACGTCAGTCATCGATCATTTTGTGTCTGCATCATGCAATCCCGATTGGAATTGACCACTTCCGGTGCGCTTCACCGGTCCCGTCTAGTCTCGACAGTACAAGAGTCCTATTCATTCGGCATCAATCGTTAAATGGTTGCATTTCGCATATCCTGTTTCAATGATTTTCAACAAGCAAAAGACTTGCACAGGATCTATACCCCCCCACCATCAAAGGACCACCAGAGTGTGGCCACAGTGGGACATCTTTGAGAAATCAAAACCCGATAAATGCCCTCGATGAGCTCGAGACTTCTTTTGTTCTACCACGGCCAAGCAAAGGATGTACTGTCATGTCGCTCTCAACCGGGATGAATGGACGGCCTGCGGCATTGTGCCCGACGGGCCGGTGTGGTTTGAAGGTGGTAGTAGCCCCGGAAGTGTAGTCCTTTGCGCACACCGAGTGTGGTCTAAAGCACGGTCAAGGGTGGTTCGCCACAGGATTGACCAGAGTAATAATCGAACGGCAACCCTCTCCTGTGATGCTCGTTTATTGAAGTCATAATTTAAAGCAGAAATACTTGAGCACAACACACCCTTGCCGTGGGCGACGAAGTGTATAGGTTTCAAATATCCGGGATTTCCCCCTAGCTATGCGTATCTCCTTTCTTTCAAGCGCCGCAGCCGTTGGTTGTGGGCGTCCAGCAGGAGCAGCAGGACCCTGGTCCGGTCGACTGGATGAACGACGGGGAAAACAAACACGATTTATGATCGAATGCTGAGGGGGAACATGGGATGGAAACATATTTTGAAGTACTGGTCATAATGGGGAAATGACATTCAACTGGCATTGGCCATCATTGCATGCATGAATATTAATTACGGAAGGAAACGAGCGAGTGCTTACGAAAAAAAGTGCAATGAATTAGCACAAAGTATTTGGACATTAGCACCGCGGGTGGTGAAAGATGAATGAAAGATGAATTCAACGAATGTCGAAAAAAGGCACTTAAACAAGATTGAAAATATATTAAATTGCTGCTCTGCAAATAGCTATTTAACAATGCCTTTTTTAATAAATTAAAAATAGGCTCCCAAGTAAAGCAGCGCAAGAAGAAGAATCTAATGACCCAAAGCAAGAACTAATTAGCAGTAAGATATGGAAAGAATTACACAAATGTACAACCAGTTCCCGGGTGTAACGAGAACCGGTTGATGGGACAATCGACGTACATACAGGCGCCTAATTAAATTATGACCACATTTCTACAAAACACAATGCACTATTTGTTTGCAACGAGATAGATCGGGAACTGGAACAACACAAATCGACACCTATTAGAACGCGGGAAGCCGCGTTGTGATCGTCACTATTTATGGTCTGTTTGTTTTCCGACCACCGTAAAACCGATTCTAAACCTCGGCAAATTACATTTCCACCGCCACGAACCCACCGGTTGTTGCATTTTCGATCACTTGCGACGAGTAATTAATGGTAACATTGAAATAAATAACTCCCGGCACCCATCGTCCCGTGTGGTTGCGCTCGCCGATAACGTCGACGAATGCAATTTGTTGGCATTTGCAAGCGGGCAAAAAAGTAGACGAAAGAAACACATGGGGATGCATTTACGGCGGGACGTGGTGCAGAGCCAGGGTGGTAAACACCTCATTTGCATATCGTCAATTGTGAGCAGACGGCAGTACCCAGCGGACCCAATAAGGCACAACAATTCCAAACCATCCGATTCGACGCCCCATCGCCGTGGTGTTGCCGATGATGACGCACTGATGAATTGTCCTCATGCATGTGCTGCATGGCGAACGCTTTAATCAAGTATGCGTGCGTGCGTGCGTTACCCGTGACCTTCCCGGGGCGTTCCGGGCGTCTCGTGGAATTCTAGGCCAACTGACTTATACACACACACACGATCGAATGCAGCGAGCGAGGTCACACACGCACACGTGTCGCAAAAATCGATCACGTGCCAATGGGATCAACACCCGATCGACCCGCACATTTGTTTCTCTCCGGAAGTAAACAAACGAACACCGGAACAACGGATGTACAGATCAGCCTCAGCCACTTCCGAGGCGGGTGTGTCAATTTGAGAACATTAAAAATTACACGTACAATTAAACGGAACGCTCGTTAGTGGTAGCCGCCTGATGATGGTGATGACACTACCAAGCGCGCGACCGCTAATCATGCGCACCTTACGGGCTGCCATAAATTCAAGGAGAGCTGGAAGACCGGAAAACGGGATCCCACGAACGGGCTGATATCGTTCGCCTGTTACTGCTACTGCTCGCTTCTGAACGCCATGTACAACACAAAACACGGCATGTATTTCGGTGTGCAGTTTGATAATGAACCACCTTTCGCAGCACCAGTGCTGCCGCGCCGGGGACGTGAGGAGGCATATCGTAAAACAATATAAATATAATACAAAAGCGTAACACCCTGAATGCGTTCCGTCATTGCGTGCGTGTCGATCGAATCGGAAGGTGAAACTCACTGTTGTTTGTGTTGTTGTGTGTTTTTGGGGAACAACTCTCCTAGACGGGTGTGGTGGTTCATTTCTTGCTTCGTTTTCATATCACGTTCCAGTGCGCCTAAAACAGAAGAAAAACGGACAAACGAGCTTAAGTATGGCATCGTTGGGTTGTCTAAGAGCATGGGTGGTTCTGCTTACCGTTGGATGTTCCATGACGCATGGTAATGGTGTTTATAAGCTCGATCGATCTACGTTCCGAATGTGATCTGATTGATGTATCCTTTCCCTTTCAACAGCGGATGACTCAAAGATCGTCGGCGGTATGACCGCAAACGAGCGTATTCCGTACCAGATTTCGCTGCAGGTACTGGTCAGCTCGTTCTTCGGGTTTGGCCCAAAGCGCTGGATGCATAACTGCGGTGGTTCGATCGTGAACGAGTACTACGTCGTAACGGCGGCCCATTGTCTGGACGGGATGGACATTAATCGGATGTCGATCGTGGCCGGTACGAACGATTTGCGGAACGATAGTTCGAAGGGCACGCGCTACTTTCTCGAATCGTACCTCATCCATCCGGACTACATCGAGCTGAACCGGAGCGATATTGGGGTGATGCGCGTGAAGGAGCCGTTCGCGTTCAGCGAGAATGTGCAACCGATTCGCTACTCGTCTGATTTTGTTGGCGGTGGTGTGATGTGTTTGCTAACCGGGTGGGGTTACACGATGCCGATCCGTGTCGGATCGACGCCCAAGGATCTGCAGGAAGCGGAACTGACGACGATCACGAACGATCAGTGCCGGGAGCGTGGTATGCCCGTTAACCCGACCGAGATCTGTACCTTTACCCGCGTTGGACAGGGTGCTTGTGGTGTGAGTGGCTAAAGCGAGTGTTCAGGTAGAGCTATTGGAGCATTCTAGTAACGCACATACGCATTGCATACTTTCAGGGTGATTCTGGTGGTCCACTCGTGTGTAACAATCAGCTGTCGGGTGTTGTGTCGTACGGTACGCGGTACTGCGGTATCGGTGTTCCGGATGTGTACACACGCGTTTCGGAGTTTGACTCCTGGATCCAGGAAAACACACAAGACAGTGGAAGTGGAGGTAGTGGTAGCAGCAGTACAACACCGGCTACTGAAGAGCCACAGCAAGCTTGATGCAGTCAGCCCGTGTACGTCTGCCGATATCCGTCCGTTAAGTGATGATCTCCAAAACGCAGAAAACACTCACAACTTCCTGGTACAAAAAGAGCGAGACAAGACCCTTCAGTCAGAAAAAAAATGTAATAAACGTAATATAATATTTCAATTTTTCAAACCTATCGCCTCAGGACACGCAATCCGAAACGGTGGCGGCAACAGTGGCACACTTCAACTTCATAATTAGCTCGTACAAGAGTTAACACAATTTACAGCTCATCGATTCGATTCGCTCAAGTGCGTATTCTGACCGCGACCGAGAACAATGCAGGAGTAGTCGCGCTATCGCCCACCGGGCTAAAAACCAAGAGGGGATCGAGGATTGCGCCCTGCGAAGTGGTGATTGTTGACGGTATGTTTCAATTTGAGCGGTAGCATCCCGGTGTCCTAGCAACACCTTCAACACCCCGTTCGCGCTGTGTTTCGACATACGCCCGTGGGGTTTAATTTTATCCCGACCCGGCAACATCATGCTACGTTTTTTTTGTGTGGTTCTCCCTAAGCCAGAGCGGACCTGCGAGTTTGGCGAATAGAAACAAATGTGGTCATATGAATGGTGAGCACGGGGGCAAAAGGAACCAATCACCCCGAGGCGAAACTAAATGAGAGAACTAACTTTTGCACTTATTAACGTCAGCATTTCGGGAGTTGGAAACCGGTGAACTTCAAACTTTTGCTTGATGTGATGCGCTCCTGCATCCTGCATTTACCCTTCTGTGGACCCTTTTTCTGCTGTGGTGACCTCGCTCTCTCGCTCGCTCTCTCCTTCTCGAGTTGTTGTTTGGTGGCCTCAGACCCGGGTGATGAGATGTCTGCGCCCGAGATCAAGATGCTGTTCCTGGGTTATCCGGTTTAGGGATAGACTGGTACACACCACACCATCAAAAAATCTGGCCTCCGGGATGAAAATGATGGTGAAAAAAAGGGGGAAAACCATCCGGACTTGTGGTATGCCAGGCGCTGGAGATGAGGAGCAAACTGAGATGAAAAGTCTACCCTGGACCACACAACCACCACTCATCACCACCGGGGTAGAAATGTTACAGATGTCAAAGTGCTGTCAGTTCGTGACCGTATGCTCTCGGGGCATATCGACGAGAACGTCTCATTTTCGGGGTGTGTGTGTGCGTGTGTTTATATGCAAAAAAAGCCCTTGAATCCTTTCTCTTCCTCAAAACGTGCGTCGTGCGTGAGGTTAGACGAGACTTTTTTGTTGGCCAAGAACTGTACGCGCGCGCCACGCGCTCGAGAGTTTTGATTGAATGGAGAATCGGTGCCGTTGCTCGCCTTGCACGCACATCATTTGAAGGGCTCAGATAAAAAGGTTGACAGCAGCACAATGCCGCAACATCCCAGGTTCGTTTGGGTGTGGTTCCTGATTGTGTGGTTAAATTGGAAGCAAAAAAGGCGAGTTGAGTTGCCGGCAGGTTACATTCATCTTGCCGACATGGAAAATAGATTTTTTGGCACACTTTTGCGTACAGTTGCGTACAATGGAGTTGCAAATTTATCTGTTGCTCAAGCGGTGATTGGATTGGTATGACGATTTGGTGGTAAATTAAGTTTTTGTAGGTCTGAGCTTGAACTCTTAATTTCAAATAATTTTAAATGACAATCATTTCAACCAAGAACAGGCTTTACACCAGATGTGCTTCCTGTAAGATTTAAAATCAGGTTTTTTGGAAGGAAATCCGTTACACCATTTGCCTCTCTAATGTCTTAGGTTCGCCTGGAATGTGTGACTCCTGGCGCGTCCTTCACACATGACCGGACTCCCTTATCAAACGGACGGCTCTTTCTGCTGTTCGCGCGTTGAAAACTTTCTCACAAACGTTTGGCTATTTAATTTAAAATATTATGATCGATCGCTTTCGGCAGCCTAGAACGATACCCTTTCCCATGCCCGAAACTGCAACACAACACAGGAAGCGGATATGACACATGGAATTACAAAAAAAAAACACCCAAACCGTCAGACCACGACTCTGTCCTGCATAAGCCTTTCCATGCGCTGCTAGCTAATGGATTCATGGACAGCATTAACCCCTTCTCGACGCAAAACTGACCGGTGCTGACACTGATGACCTTTGGGACCGAAAAAAAAGGAACACCAAAAATACAGCGCACCATCGTCAACCCCTGAACTTCCGTTCCGAGCGATGGTTTGAACGGTCATCCTCGTCTAGTCCACAGCGAAATGGATTAATCCTTCCCGAAATCGTGTCCTTCTGACTGTGACCATATACACATTTTACCTTTCGAGTACGACTTCTTGATGTTTTTTTTTCTCATCATCGAATTTTCAAGAAAGAAAAATTACCACCTCAAGAGTCCCCAAACAAGGAACGGAAACCGAAAAGAAAACTCGTTTGAAATGAAAGCTTGTTTTGGTGCAAAAAACGATGGAAATTTTTGAAAAATGTTGTCCCAAAAATCGATGCTTCAAGGTTTTTCCCGTCTAACCTGTTTTTTTTTTTTCGTTTTGGGTTTGAGTTCGGTTCCCTGTGTCGGTGGGAAAAATGGGAACCTCTTTCTCACGGACCTCGGACACATGAAGTATTTGCCTAGTTGAAGGACAACTTTTTTTTTTGTGATTGCTTAAAATCTGGTTTAAGTGGAAGGTCCTAAATACATTACCCAAAAACGGATCCACGGCAACAGTCAGTGAAAATGGTCGTGAGAAAATTCGCTTTAGTCATATTTGTTTCCAAAACTCTGGAATAAAATGAAATCCAGTCGGGAACTTTCCTTGCCTTGGTAACCTACACATACCGCAAAATCAATCCTCCCCATGTATTGACCCCGATCATCACGAACAAACAATGTAAGCGTTGGTAAGCCATCTCAACAGGTGTCACCACGATCCGACACAATTGCACTTGCGACCATTCGCGAACCACTTAACATTTACCCAACGTTGCATCCATCCATCCATCCGTCCCATCTCGGATAGTCATCTTTCCGCGTGTACGCGACAACCCGAACCGGGAAGTCAGCGCAAACACAAGACGGAAGACATGCTAAAAAAACACGGAACATAATACATGCATTGGTCACATCATAAAACAAAACAGCCTCGGCGAAATGAAAGAAGCTGTGTTCCCATCGTTGGCCATTATGCTCGCCCTGCTGAGTGTGTGTTTGTGTGTCACAAGCGCAAGTCCAATCTCACCATCGCAGATAACAATCTTGCTTCCCCCGTTATCGCCCATGTCTTGTGTCTGTTGCCGCCGAGACTCACGAGGTCGGTTAAATGCATTTCCTCGTATGCAATGCATCTGCAAAACGGCATGCACTTTCCGTGCACCAACAAGCGTGGAAACATCGGCCTTTCTATCGTTTCTCTTTCAGTCCGTCGCAATGAGATGTACCGAAGAAATGGCACACAGCAAGAACAGGGCCAATTTCATGCCAAATTTATATGCATTAAAGTGTCTAAACAAACTGTAGCTCCGTAAGGTTGACTGTCTAAGCGCATTTCTGTTTAAAAGTCTATTCTTTGGGTTCTTCTAGGTCTGACAGCACTGAAAATAAAAAAGGAAAACATTAATACAATAATGATTTGGATGTCTTACACTAAAGCGTAGCATTAAGCACAATTTTATTCCTAGTTTTCTGAGTTGATCAAACAAAACCCCGCTTTTACCTTATCTGTTTCGTGGTTAATTGGTTAAGCATCTTGCCGGATAGGACGCGATTACCGGTAAGCGATTGTAATCTAAACGATCCACATAACCATTCATTCTTAATCCAATTTCAACAATGTTTCGTTTCCTTTCTAATCCCATCGCCGCCATTGCTCACAGGTTTACACACACGTTAAGCCGGTGTGTGTGTGTGTTAAACAAAAGCAAGATTTATGTTCTACTTCAATCGAGTGGCACTTGTGAACGGGTTCACTCGCTTGGCTCGTTGGCAAGCAACTAGAAAATTGTACCATGATTAATTACCTACCAGATAACCTTCTCTTGGTGGTGGGGACTTACTACATCCAATTCTTTTGCTCGATGGAAAAATCGATACTCTACGCGATATGTTAGTACCTTTCTACATTCGAATACTATTTGCTGTTTGTCGCGCCGTGTCGCTCACACGAGAAAAATGCTCGCAGCATGCGGTAACGCGGGCGGTTCGATTGGTTTCTTCCTGCCGGGCCGTGCGCCACGTGGTCACCGTCACGACCGATGCAAAACGCCCGATCACGAACGCTTAACGCGCGCGCGCGATCCGCGATCGATCGAACCCCGGAGAACCTGATCTCCGGTCGTGGTTTTAACGCGATAAAAGGGCAACGCGACCGAGCGGCCGGCCAGCCCGAATGGGCGTGCGTTGCTTATCGAGATGATCCATCCCTTTTGGTGGCTTACATAATACACGACATTCCAGCAGGAGTTCATCGGATCGGATTCGCCGGAATTGTGGTTCCGTTTCGTGTTTTTTTTTTTTCTTGAGGTACTGCAAAGAGAGCTCCTCTTCCAGCAGGTAAGTCCACAGCAATACAGCGATATCGCGATGTAAAGCATCAGGACAGACGAAACAAAACCGGGTCGTAAATTAAAAATAATTATCCTGCTTATCTTTCACTACCACTCGCTATCACAACACGAGTTTTGAGGTTTTGGAGCTAACCTTCAAGACCGTTTCAACCAGCCAAGCCAATTCCGTCCGATTGCTGGTGCCAACAATTGAGTGGTTCTGCTCGGTTCCGACGGTAGGTAGTGTAGGTTTGCATCTTCCAAGTGGCCCCAGTCCCACCTCAGCAAGCGCGGGCTCAAGTGAAGTTAATGTTTTTTGGATAATTTATAGCCCAGCTTCAGCTCCGGGTTGACCCGCTGTTTGAAGTTGCGATAGTGGTTCTAATGAGTGCTACACCGAAATTAGAAGCGCACAAGCAAGAGAGAACTGTACACTCCGTTTTTGTTTTTTGTTTTACGGTGGCATTTGGTGAGACAGTTCTTCAGACGTACAGCGATAAAGTTTTTATGTCTTCACTCTTATTATGCTGAATGTTCTGGATCGCACCTAGAGCGTGGTGGCAGTGTGTCGTTATGGTCTCACAAGCTCCGGCGATAGAACTCCGCCGAGGTAAGCTTGCCCGTAAAACCATAACAGCTTCAGGGTAATTGGACTTAGCTATAACTACTAGAACGACTAATTTCACCATGGTCTTTGATAACGGTCATTTGGATGAAGTTTCTGGAGTACTTTTTTTGCAGTTTCTAAACAAACCTGTTTTGACTGGTTCACCCAGGTAGCTCATAGTACCGGAAGCTACCGGATTGAACGTCTCTCTTTAGTTTCGCCCCACATCGACACAGTGACCTATCAAACGAGCTGAATGCAAACATTAAAATAACAAACACTTCTTCAAACGGTAGAATGCAGTCGCAACTCCCTCGGATAAACAGGAATAGTTAAAAAACACAACTCAACCCCTGGAGTTCATCCTGACATCAATTACCAGCGTTCGGTCATAACCGTTGACCAGCAACGGTCAAGCGATCATGCAGCATCAACTGCGATGGACAACGACCTTTCGGCCCAGCAGCAAAACATCTTCCGGCACCCGAAACTGGCCATTCAACATCTCAAACAACGCGCACAAGTTCGTGATCTTCAGCTTCCGTCGAAAAGCGGGGTCCCATCATCTTTCCACCCTTATCTCAGGCAGGAACAGCATCATCAGCATCGTTCCCTCTTCCATCGAGAGCCGAGATACGGTTGGATCTTCATGGGGTCATCATGCAAGTGATAAATTAGAATATCTTGCAGAAACTGGTCCTGGTGAAGAAATGAAGAAAGCGCGCGCTGATGACATCGCCAAGCACAATAGGGGTCATCACGCATACAAACACGCGCGCGCGCGAGCGCACATTATAAAGATTTGCATTTGGCAGGGACGCTTTTTGGGAAGCTGGCCAGCAAGCAAATACCCTTCGTAACGACACACACAACAAAACAGAGGGTGCAATATTTAAATTGCATTCAAATTTTGATGCTTTTCTTACCTTCGACGTTTGGGTGCTGTGCAGATGCAACAACGACGAGGATGACGATGAGTTTGACCCCTCCTCTCGTCGGTGGTGTGCCAGAGTTGGCGAAGACAAAGTAGAGAAAAATAAACATAAATAAGATTTCCTTCAAGTTTTCTAAACGCTAGTTGCATAATCGGGAATAGACGAGACTTTGCATCGGGGACCCTGTTTTCCCTCATTTCGAATGACCACTGGTCAATCTTTTTTTTTGCCTTCGTTCCCTTGTACATCCTATACATCCCGGAGAACTCGCAAGTCTCAGGACTATAAGGGAGAGTTCTTAATACACAGAGGGGAAAGACGGGAAAGAAAATAAAAACTTCCGAAGAAACGTGTCTGATCGGCGCATTTGTCAGCTGACCATCCATTTCGTTCCGTCCCTAGGTTGCTGCCTAGGACTCGATACCGATCTTCACCCATTTCGAGGGGACGCACCGCACATATCGAAGCCGATCCTTTCAACGGTCGGCCGGACCGTGCAAATGATGATGCGCCAAACATGGGACAACACATTTGCGTGAGAAAATATTTTTCCTTTTCGTGTTGTTGGGCGCTAGTGGGATTGCGGCTATGATGTCTTGTGGCTTCGCAAACGATTGGAACCACTGGAACGGATCGAATCCAAGACGATTAGGCTTCGCAAACACACAGGACTCGGGAACGCATCACCGTGGTGGCGATTTAATGCCTTCTATCACGAATGTGGCGAATGTTTGTTCTATCACGTTCCGCTTAGCAAATGAGAAGGATTAGAGCAATTAGAATGTCTTGCAGGGATTAGAACTGTGTCCGTGCTGGGCTATTGCGAGGGAAAACATCCGAACATCATTTTGTGCAGTTAAAACACCACCAGCACCACCAGGACAATGTGCAATAACTGGAACTGAACCGTGTGTGACTGCCTTCGCATCGATCATTTGAAAAACTTTTCCCGGACGCTGCTGCGGGGTTGAAAAACTTTCCGATTAACGTCCTGCTTCGAGTGTTACGAACACTATTTGTTGCGTTCGAAGCATTTCCCAGTGGACTAAGAAAGAGTTAAGGGAAAACCCAAATAATAATACTTAAGGAAAACACCCGAAGCGAGTTTAATATTTCAATTAAACCAGAACAGAACCTTATCCGTTTTACGCCTCTCAAAAAAAAACAAAGTTGTAATTAGACTTGTGACAATAATTTCGAGTGCGAGTGTCCCTTTTAAGGGACCTTAGGGGCTTGCCCGGTATCAATTACCGCCGGCAAATGCGCATTTGCTAGAAAACCCGCCAACCACGTCCCCACGCTAGTTAGTTATCACTTCTAAACTTTTCTCACCCAACTCTAACCGCGACCACGTTCTCCTGGGCATAATTCAAATCCTGGCGCTTCCAACGGCAAACGGATTGTGTGGCACGTAACGTAACGGGTTCTTGTCGCTTTCACCAAACTCCGCTCTGCTGCCCCTGCCACCCGGCCACGCTACGCTTGACAGTGATAAATTAATAATTTAAAACCTTTCTCCCTGACCCGAACGTGAATCCTTCCTTGCGTTGCGAGAGTGCGTCAAGGTTTGAAATTTACCTCCGGAGCAGCAACACGGGCAAAGAAAATTTGTTTGCTTTCCGGTGGGTTGCGATATCAACTTACTCGCTAAATTATGATTTTATCCGTGCAGTTGATTTAAGAACTGAAGGTGTTGCAAAAACTTTGTTGGTTAATTTTCTTTGTCTTTAGCTCGGCTGCAAGATGAACGCAGCATCAGCAGTTCATATTTTTACGATTAACATTAAGATTGCAATACCGTTTCCACTGCCTAGGTACCGAACACTCCTCGCAACAAAAGCACACGGAAGGCAATAATTCGCCCACCACAAAAGATCAAACCTCATGCCTTCGGCTAATTTGCATAATCAAATTGATTTACTTGCCTAATTCCATATTCCACCCCGTTTTTCTTTCGCATGGCGCATGGTCTTGTTGCGACAGGCCGGCTGCAGTACTCGTACGCCAACTACACTTTATGGGTGTATATTGCCGATGAATAAATTCTCTGCCATCCTTGTGCCTTCCTTCCGAGCGAACGTTCCGACCCCACCGTACCATTGTAACGCAACCGAGCAGATGTGGCGTGCCCTTGGCGTGGGAAATAGCGCCTCCGAGAAGCAGGGAAAATCGAACTCCCTTACCGAAACCAGATCAATCATGGGTCTGATTAGCGACCGCAGCGGTTCCAGTGTCCAAAAACCTAAGAAGATAGGACCCACGATTCGAGTACAAACACAAAAGATCACCCACGGAGACACGGTTACTGTAGCTGTTGTTGTGCTGTTGTCCCGCAACACAAGACACACGCTAACAAGGTACGTGATTTAACTTTAAGATGTCCTTTTGCCAACGGGTATCCCTACGATTGTCCACAATTGTCCTGCTTACCGAATGTGGCGTGTGATTGATCAACAGCACCCGGACGGACACTCCTGCCTCCTGCACGGGACAACGGTGTCTTGCGGAGTTGCGGGAGTTGAGCAAGCAAGCGAGCAAGGAAGGAACCGGCCAAAGAAAACCGTTAACCACAAAAAGGGATACAAATATTTTCGCTCAAGTACATCACTCTTCCCGAAACAAAAGACACTGACACCGACGCCTCTCGGAGGGTGCCAGGATAAGGTCCTTTCTTTGTTTGACCGGTAGTCGGACGGAAAGAAAGTTTATCTTTCATTAGTTTAGCTTCGATTCGTTTGTCGTTTGCGGTTGCTGGGTGTTGCTTGTGTGTTGTGGCTTTTGTCAATTTTTGGTCGTAATTATTTGGATAAGGAAGAATTTATGGGACAGAAAGTGGTCTTCCGATGGCGTGTGTAGAATAGTACGTTTGTGTGGGATAGCTAGATGATCGGAAACGGAGCGGGTCTTCGATATGTTCCGTTATTTAACCATAACGGTTAAGGAGCATGGATTTGTTCAATTTGTTCGATGACATCAAGATTTCCGGTTTGATAAAAAAGAAAGTTTCTATCGCGTGTTAAGGAGTTTTTTTTTATCATGAGGCTAAAGAGAACACGACCGGGACATTCCGATGTCATAGAGGTAGGAGCACCAGTTGAAGAGGACGATCGCAAAACCCGCGTGCGAGAGCGTGAATGAACGTGATAGTTGTTGACTAGGTTCCATTTGTTTTAGGATATCTTGGACTTCCAATTCTTCATTTCTTTGATTTGCTTTCGTAACTATACGTAAAACTCTATGTCTGGATGAAAATTAATTGAACTTAACTTCTTAATCATCTAGATTGGGGCTCGGAAACGTGTTAGTACAAATATTAGGCACTGGCGATGTCATCTCAGCATGCTGTCGTTCTTGAGTGTCAAAGGCTTCTGTCAAAATTTGGCAATACTCCATTTACGCTTCATATCACTCACCTAAAATAAACAAGAAACAAGAAAGAATGTTATCAAACATACAGATTGCACGAAACAATAAATTTGAGTACAAGATTTACATACCTTTTCGTCTGAATTCTCTCGCTCGCTGACAGTCTCGTAAATTGAAACATTGTATTCCTGCCCTGGATAAGCTTCGAGCAAACCAACATTACAACTCCTCATCCTCCATTATCGCACTTTATCATGAATACACCTCTTTTCTACGCTCCATCGCCTCGGAGTGCACGGACTCTTAACTCAGGTCTATCATCACCACCGCCACCACCACTTGACGATGTAATCAGGCGTGCTCGAGGATGAAAAATCCTTTAATTTTCTTTTCTCGGGCATACCGACAACGACAACGACGGCGGCGGCATTCGCTCCCTGCGGCTTCCTCATTTGTCAGTGCGTGGTGGTAACCCCTTTTTGCAGTGGAGTGCGTGGCAACGTGCATTGGGAGTTGTTCGTTTCGTTGCTGCCATTCTGCGTCGCCTTTCCGTCGCCTTTCACGGGCTGCGCGTTGTGGATTGTCATCATTCATCGGACGCATCGACGCATCACTAATTCATCATCGTTTTCTACCGAGAGGGGTTGATGCTGGATACGAAAAAATAGATTGGTAAGTATGTGTGTGTGTGTATACACTGGTCCATTTTTAAGAAGATTCGCGGGAATTGCAAATTTTCAACGGGCTGCAAGGGCGACAGAAGTGGACCGTGATCAAGTGCAAAAGGCTTGAGTGGGAAAAATTACGCAAAAACCGTTTTTTTAACTGTCGATATAATTTGTACAAAAAAAAGAAGAAACGTTATATTTTAAATAAAACTTCAACTCAATTTCTGGTAGTACATATTCTCGGAAAAAAGATTTGTTCTCCAAAATCGTGACCAAATAAAACGACCAGCTCACTGTTACACTCTCCAACGTTCAGCCAACTCTCAGGAGGAAGTTTATTTTGACTAAAAAAAGAACTCCCTCATCCAGACCAAGATTAAGCGGATGCTTTATCACATTTTACTGTTGTGCGACTTGTTTAGGAGATGTGGAGGTACTAATGCTACTACTACTACGCTTCGTTCATGTAATACAGGGAAAAGCAGGAGCATTCCACAGGATTATGAGCAACAACACCCTGTGTCTCGTGCTTAACGAAAAAGGCGCTCAGCTGGAACTGTTCTCGCTCCGAGAGCTCACAAACGCACCCAAAAAAAAAGGATGCGCCCTTTTAAGCATAATTCAACCGTTACCACACAGTTAGAAGGGAGGCCTTCCTTCAAAAATAAAAAGCCGATTTACTGAAGAGTCGAGATTTGGTGAGGACTACATGAAGCACTGATTAACTTAAAATCGGCAACTCCTTGCGAACCGAAACACGTGCAGCTTGAGGGCCACTAGAAGCTGGAAGGCAATTCGTTTGGCGTGAGAAAAATTATTACACAGTTGCGATGTAGGTTTACGAGTGGACATTTACAGGTGATCAACATCTCTTGACATCTGCAACCCCAACTACCACCTAAAGATCCAAGATCGTTGTATAAATAGACGTTTATTGCTCACTTTACCCACTCACTCACGGTTCTATCAGTCGCGATCAGTTTGCGACACACGATCGTCACGTCTGGGGGGGCGGGCTTGGAAAAACCCCTTTTAAGAACATTAAACAATTTTCTTAGTTCTTTACAGTCGCCCCTATAAATAACGTTCCCTGCATCTAATCGTGCTTGTAAACATCATAATTTCATATTCGGGAATATCTTTCTTCGCTCCCGCTCGGCTTGTTACACACCCCCGAGATGGGAAGAGTTATTACATCCCCCTCTTTTCCCCAACGAATCGACTTGTATGTCATCCAGGCGCGTCTTCAACCATCAGGCAAGCCATTTTTCATCGGCAGCACCCATATTTCCAACCCATTTGACTGGCTTTCTTTTGGTAAACTGATTTTTCGCCGTTTTATGTTGTGTCTTGGAAAGGAAGGAAGTAGGAAGGATGTGCTGGGTGCGTGTGTGCGTGTGTTTGCGTTCTCTGCTGGAAGGTGAAATCCGATAAACCGATGAGAGTTCTTTTTACGACTGGCAGGTGCAAACAATGTTACGATGTGTGTCCCGTGGGGGAGCGATCTTTTTATTCCTCCTGTTTATGGCTGCCGATCTTCCTTAACTCTTTTCACTGAAAGCTAATATGCTTGAAGGGGTTCCTTTTTGGTTCGTTTTTTATAGCAATTTGTACGTTTTCGTTGTACTTTGGGGAGAATACAAATTTGATGATGAAAGTCATCCAATAAAGGCTGTCTTAATAGATCACTTTTCAAACTTCAATCAGCAACTGTACGTAAATCAAAGCGCAATAAATATTCGATTTAATAAGTTCAATCCATTAGCTTTTGCACCTTTACACTGAAGAAACAAAACTATTTAAATGGAGGGCAAAGAATCATACAGCTCATTCCCATGTGTTTCACGCTTCGCATTTAAACTTCTCCAATTGTTTTACGTCCTATGCTCCTCAATGCAGTGTACACCTTGACCCGCAACCCCAACATATGCCTGCGGGCCCTTTTGTCTTGCTGGTATGGACCTCTCCGGTGCACGTAGCAAACGGATATGGACCTCCCCGGCTCGGGAGACGCTCGGTTGAACCGTGCAGCCAGAAGTCGCGCTACTTAAATTTAAATTAGGGTTAATGTAGTCAAAGGAAAAAGGTTAATATTCTAAGCCAAGCGCAACTGCGGGAACGTACGGAGCGCGAGCGTAAATTAAACTGCGGCTATTTTTAGCGACTTGTTACATGAAGTGGTTTAAGCGGTGAGTGCCCGAGCGTGTGGCGTGTGTGTGAGTAGAGAAGGTGGTCTTTCTAATAAGCCTTTTTTCGAAAGCAATACTGTAAAGTTTTCCATGTTTATGGTGAAAATAAAGCATAAAGCAGTACGTTTTATGCTTCACAATTCTTAAGATGTAAGATCAAAAAGCGTAAAATATTATTTATTTGGATTATTTTGCTCAATATTCCCATAAAACACACCCATCCAAGAGGAAGCAATTACTCGTTGTATGCTGTTGTAATACAATACCACCCGAAAAACCCCAATCTCCAGTCACATATCTATTTCCCTGAAAACTAACCTCCCCCAAACAAAGTGTTCGTCGCTTCCCGTTTCCGTAACGCATAATTAGCCCCAGGAAGCAACACATCATCAGCATATAAAACGGCCATTAATTTGAGCCGCATTCAATGTCTGACAATGTATGAGAAACTTTCCTTCGGTTTCTCCGCTTTTATCTCGGGACAGTGATGATTAGGCTTTGCGAAATGAGAATGTCAAGAGCCGCCAAAGGCCGAGGAGTGCAGCAAGATTGGTTTTAAGTGAGTTATTGTTGTTTAATTGACATGGCGTGTAAATATAGAAATTATTCCCGATTAACATCTCACTCGAGGGCGCATGTAGATGGGCTGGCAAAATCACAGCGACAGCATGTGCGCGTGAGACGAGATGTACGCGATAGTGTCATCTTCGAGTCATTCTTCACATTCTTTGGTTTGGATGGAATTTCCAGTAAGATGTCAAGCACCCATCAAACCGTCGTCATTCAAATAAGCCTGCTCCAAAAGACTCCACTCTCAGCAACAAACAAACTCCAGCTAAAGCCACAAATTATCTTTACAATTCAATTAAGAACGCCACAATAATTGGATAACAGCACCAACAATGAGTCTAATCCATTTCTCCCCAAGGGATACGACGCCGCACGAGTGGTCAAACTGAAGTTGCTAATTACAACTACATCCTAATCCCGTACCAGTGCCCAACGTCCAGAATATCCTAACCGGACGGAACTCTCGTTTCGGTGGAAACAGCTCCAAACGATCAAAAGACCAAATCCCCAACGTTTCACTGATTTCTGGTCGACTCTAGGCAAGCGAACAGGTCTCGGCAGGACTTGCTAGACCACACCGATTCACCATCGCTTTTGGTAATTAAGCGGAACATCACCGGATCGTGTGACCTTTTGCTGCGTGGAGACCGTACCCGGAAAATCCGCAAAACCCGAGTCGGTAGATAAAATTGTGGAACGGTAATTAGCTATCGATAGCGACAACTGGACGAAATCGGCCACGGGAACTACACCAAACTCGAACCGTTGTTCGAAACGATGTCTGGCGATTCGCAACGAAAGCGAGCGTTACGAAGGCGCATACTATTGGGGCGCACAAGAGCAACAACTACGGAACCGTTACGGATTCACAGGAAAGAGCTTGTTTGCCAACGGATTTTGTAATTTGGGCGAGGTTTTAGTAGGGCCCTTCTCCATATCTTCTCTATTCGATTGAACCAATCTCGCCCTGAAGTTTATGTACACTCAAAGGTTCCACTTTTTGTTGAGGCCATTCCATACGAAAAAAAGAACTTTTTGGAAAATTATTAAAATCGATAAAGCGTATCTCGTATGCTGCACAGAAAATCAAAACACTCTCCAACGGGGGATACACGGTGAATCTTTACAACTACTTTTCCGCTCGTCAAATCAATCGTCCCATGGGATGATGTTGGAGTCGATTTCCCATTGTGTGGCGTCGTACTGGCTCATCACTCTCATCATCATCTACATCATCATCATCATCATTCTCGTCGATGTCGTCATAACGGTGGACGTTTCCGAAATTGCGTATATCCGCCCGCGATATCCTCATGGGAGTCAGCGTGCAGGGATCAGGACAATCGTCGTGTCCTTTGGCATGATAAGGTGAGGCTTACCATTCAGATTCCCCTCCTGATTTGAGCAGTCGCCGCTTCGGATTGGATTTATCATCAGCCCTGATCTCATCAACCTGCGCGGATTGGATTTATCATTAGCCCTGATCTCATCAACCTGCGCGCTGTGCAAAGGTTTCCCAATCGATTGTCGTCTACCCTGATGTGTGGTATCGCGTTCGGATAAGTAGAAGTAAGTGTATTGTGATGTACACGATTGGTTGGCAATGAGGAACCGACACGCAGCGTGGTGATGGAGTAGTATAAATATAAACCGTGGAGAGTTTAGTTAGCCAAGAACAGAAACGAACATTCACAGCGCCAGTAATCAACAAATAAAAAGTAATTTAAACCTTGTCGATAGCAACTAAATTTAGCCATCCTTCGCTCGAGAGCATTCCCCCCCCCATTTCTATCAGACCCACACTACACCCGTTCAAGGCTTTAAATCAATGTGCTGTACAAATGGTTCCACCAAACACGGAGAAGCTCAGCATTCCGTACGGTACATCGAAACCTTAAAACCTCGCCCTCCTTACGGCCTTTCCTCGCGTTGGATCCGCTATAAATATGACCCTCCATGGCGACCGGAGGAAGAGCCGTCGCGGATCCAACCTGTCTATCTGGGCCCGAAAACCGTGCGAGGCGTACAAAGAAGTGACGCGAAATTCCACATTTTTGGCATTCTTGCCACACTCGAAACTGCGCGAAACAAGTGCCGCGCGTACCGTGTGGCGTTCACACAAGTCTTACACAGTCGAGTCCATTTTTAGCCGCCCTCCAATTGCGGGACGCATGCTATGATGTACCGTATTTCGTACGGAACTGGGCTCAACACAAGGCATGAATCACTGCACCGCCAACCTTGCCAATCGATCGCCATTAAGACCTTTCGGGGAGGATACAACAAGAATTCTGCACCGTCGAGCCATCGTTTCGAGCACTTTGATCGGCAGGGTGTTGGGCGATAGACAAGAGGCCACTTTAGCGGTTTGAATTGTACGTAAATGAACACGACGCCCGATGGGGCCGTAACGGGTGCTGGTTGGTTTTTTTTCTTTCTTTTGCTGCTTGGTCGAGTTCGAGTTGATGAGTGATTTGTTTCCACTTTTGGCAATTGGCACTTCACATTGGGACTGAGCGGAGATAAACGAGCGATGAGGTGAGACGTGGATTGGAGATTTGGTCGAGAGTGCGCACGTGAACACTCGAGGTTGAACAACTGTACAGTTCCTTGGGCGTTCCAGTTGGTTGGACGAAGTACAACTTAACTCCGAATTTTGTAGGCATCTCACATTCACTTTCTTTTGCCTTATATGCAATATTTTGAAAGCTTTACTAAGCAACTCAAACATTTCTTAATAGCTCTTTGAAAGCTGTACTAATCTTCAACAGAACTTTGGAGCTATTTTACGTACGCATAATCTATCTTTTCGAGCTAATCAGCAAAGTTCGCCATTTATTATGCGTTTGTGTATAAATTCTGGAAGTCACATAGCCACTGTGACCTTCTTCTTCTTCTTCCTTGGCACTACAACCTCGTGAGGTCTTGGCCTGCCAGCTTATTGTTAGCTTTCTGTGACTTAGTTATACCCGTAGCTGGATAGTCAGTCCTGCGTACGGGGAGGCGGTCCGCCGGGATTCGAACCCCGGTCCTGCCGTGTGAAGACCGGCGCCGCTATCGTATACACCACCGGGCCGTGACCAGAGCATGGATATTGTGGACAAACTCAGAGTTAAAAATAACTGCCACGCACTTAAAATCATCTTGTGTGGCTTGTCCATTGGTCGATACGATATGATCCCGCTTGTCCTAATTTGCCAGAACCGTCACACCGTCACAAAGATCGGCAGATGGGCCACCGCCACGAGAGTTAATCGACACACCCGGGGGGATCGGTGTTAGTTTTCCACCTGGCACACACACACACACTGGCCCGTTGTGTAATGCGTAACAGATGAAACTACCTGCACCCAAAGGTCCATTCCAACCGTAAATTAGACCCCATTAACATTACCAAGACGTGGTGCACTTCTTTTTCGCATAGCACGTATATCGGTGCGACGACGACACTGACAACACCGGTCACAACCTGCACATAACTCGGTACGATTTATGTTCCTCTCCGGTTTTGCGTAAAGATGCCGCGCACCGGTGACATTTTTTTCCCACCCCCAGCGCTCTAAGTGCATGACCAGCAGCACCCGTCGGCAAAGGTGGTGGTGGTTTCAAAACAGAAGCTACTACTTTTCACGGACGGTTTCTTCGATTGAGGAGGGCGCGCGCGATTGGGATACGCTGGGGACGTTCACGCACATGACGTTCGACGATGGTTCGTTTGTTTGCGTACTACATTAGGTGCGGATATTGCAAACGATCGTTGCTACTGCGTCTGGTCTTTGAAAATATGGGAAGAAAGGCAACGATGCCGCGATTGGATTTGCTTGGCACACAGGCAGGTAAATGCTGCCGTAGAAGATGAATAATGAGGAAGACGTCTATTACACAGTTGTCCATAACTTTTGGTATAGGAATAAGATTGTATACTTAAAGTCTGAAATAGTTTTCTGTCAGCACAATCAAAGTAAATGCTATGAAGAGTTCTCACGATCTTTGCCAGATTCCCTAAGCTCAAATATTAGCATTTTATATGCATCTGGTACATAACATTTGACTCAAAAAGAGATTTATTCACCATAAACATGACCACATTGCAATTAGCATGCAGTCTCTAATTGTTTGTGCTAACTTTACGCATTCTTTTAGCAGCGCTTCACATCTCAACGACATTCAGCAATGTTTGTGACAAACGCATCAACTCTCCAGCAGGACAAATAGAATAGCTGCTAGAATAGATTCCTCTACGCTCGAATCAAGGCACCCAACACACAATACTTCCGGCGTGAGAGTTTTTCATTCAAAATGTGATTCATCATGGTAAAATGGTGTAGTTCCTTGTCCTTCCTACTCCTCCAGCGCCACATTCTGGAGGTCTTTTTTTCTCACACAACTCACACGAACATTGCACCGGTTAGTTCCGGCATGCATCATGCCCGCCAGCAAGCGAAAGCGCAAAAAACTACCAGCCTGTCAGATGGCTTTTGTGTGCTAGAGCTGGTTAATTGTCACAGTTCTCAGCTCATGCTCAGCTCTGGGCTGGAGCAACACGAAAGCCTCCATCCCATGCTTACTGTTTTTGCCGTGACGAAACGGAACAAATTCTGCCCCACCGACAGAAGACGCAGATAGTGATCTAATTGGGTGGCTTGATATGGTCGGGGGGGGCGGGGGCGAGGCTTAGACTGGGTTGTCATCACCCAGCAACCTTCTCGAGCTAATGCGATGGTCCGTTGAAGACGAAGCTGTCACTCGGTTAGTGGGTCAGCACACATGTGAGGGACACCGTCTTTTGCAATCTCTTATCGTGATCATTCTGTGGCCACAATAATTAACAAACCGTTTGAAAGCGTTTGGGTATAGTTTTGGCATGAAAAATGTGACACATTACTGCGTGCCTTTGCGTGGCATGCGAGAGAAATCATAACGCTCTTGTCCTTTGGGCCAGTGCCCTTCTCTGCTTCCTGCTGTTTGCCCTTTCGGCAACCCGAGAGGTCGAATGGGTTGAGCGCACCCAGAGAACCTCACCGAACTGAGAATCAGCCGTAAGGAATGTGCTCCCCGCTTGGGAAAGGTGCAATGCAACGTTACAACTCCCACACCGTCGCTATCATTTGCACTTTCATAAATCATTTTTACTGCCCCTATACAGACGGGGCACTCTTTCGCTCTTTCGCGAACATCAGGATGTGTGGCCCGATTTTTCCATTTCTCGGAAATTACCACAAAATCCATCTAGCTTTCCCACACACAAACACACCAAATCTCTCTCTCATTCGGTCTCACGCAACCTGCCGCTTGTGCTCTCTTCTTATCAGGAAAGAAAATCAACGCCTAGTAGATGAAGAGAACCCATCCGTACGCGATGTTATAGCGTTGTAAGCTGAGAAAAGTGCGCTTCTAGGTAGTTACCAGGGAGCTGGGAAAAGCTTCCACCCGGGGATGGTTGGCTTTCAACAGCAACCCACCGCCGCACACTCTGTTCCGCGTGGATTGATGGATGATGACGTTAGCCCCAAGGTTGGAGTAGCTCTACATCATCGAGAATGGATTTTGCTCCATTCGCTCGCTCCACCAGGCGACTACTTCGTCCCCGTATGTGTTCGGAGTTCGTTACATCGTCAGGTTGGCCCGGGGGCGACACGAGGACCCCAAAGCCGAACTCTAGCTGCTCTTGCCAGTGATACTAATTTCCACCAATGGGAATAGATCACGGAAGAACCGCACCAGGGCAAACCGGGAAAACTGATGCGAGGAGTGTTGCTTTTCTTGTTTATCATTTATCTTGCCTGCTTGCTTTTCCCTCCTTAGCTTAGTTGGCGTGCTAGAACGAGACACGCACCACTAGGCAAGCTCGGGCGCTACCTTCCGTTTTATTCTTGCTCGTCGGGGGTAAAAGAAAGAACACACGCCCCGAAGGATACCGCCACCGTCCTTGGAGCGTTCTGCCGCAATTAATGGGGAGCGAGCTGGCTGAAGTTTCCCTTCGGTTAACTGGGTCGCGTTCCGGCGGTCGTTCGGTTCGTGTCCCTTTGCCCAACCCCAACGCTGAAAACTCAAAACCTTGGCCGACCCGACCCGAACCGAACCGAACATCTGAACCTTCCGGGGGGGATGAAACCAAGGATACCAAGAGCGAAGCGAAAAAAATACGAAAATGGCGAGGAAAAAGTGACAGGCCAAGCCAGGCCAAGCCAGGCCACGGAACCGGCAAGGCTTAAGTACGCTCTCTCGCTTTCGCTCTCTCACTCTCACGTTATCCTTATCATAAAAGCAACCCCATAAAAGCTAAAGGGGCTGTCAGAGACACACATACAACCGCACCGACAGGACACCATTAAGCTTTTAAGCTGTGGGCTTTCCCCCCCCAAACTCCCTGCTTCTCCGCTTCCTCTCACTCTTTCGCTGTGGAGTTGGAACGAAATTCCAAAGGACACAAGCGAACGAAGGACAAAATGACACAACCGTTACACTTCGAAGTTCAGCGATATCCTTTCTCGAATCGATATACTTGTTCGAAAGGATATTTTCTTTCTTCGTTTTTGTGTGTTTTTTTTTTGCAACTTGAGTTTGTGAGCTGAAAGTTTCGACCTGTAATCGAATGCCAACGCCCACACGATTGGTGGAGAGCTCGTGGAAAGGATGGGCTGAAGGGCAAAAAGTGCACATGTACGGGTAAGATTCTCGGTAGCGAAGATCGTAGCGGTCAAATCGTATATAAATCGATGCTGTCGGCGAGTTTGTTGTCCTTTGTTTGTCGTTGTGTTTCAGGAAAGCGATTCTTACAGTGTTATTTTGTGTTGCTTTTATGCTACAATACAAGTCTACAAGACTATTGATAACGGCTGATGCAATTCTACAGATTTATAACATTCAAAAGATGTTTTAATTGGTCGTAATTTGATAAGAAAACTCTTAAGAATGTCGTTAGAAATAACTGAACATAAAGTATGTATAATGTATAAAATAAACAATATTAAACAAAACAATTTAAAGATTTTCTTATAAATATAACAAATATTAATAACACAATATGTAACAACACATTACAAAACGTATGTGTATAAGACCAATTTACTACCAATTTAATCTACTTTCATGGACAAGTGTTTACTACTTCCAAAGGCTCTCCAGCAAAGTCGATCGATTGGTTGTAATCTATTTCTATTCTTTTAGCAACATAAAGAAAAGAAAACCCCTTAGAAAAGTACTTCCTACCATCTTCCAAAAAGCGCAAGAACAACCTCTTAACCAAAGAAAAAAAAAGGCTACAATACTTAAGCGATTCTTTGCGCTGAGTTTGCTACTCCTATTTACTATCATTCGATCCCACCCACACCAGCCACACCGCGCTGCCCACCCAACTCGATGATGTCACCCTATTCGCCCCCGGGAGGCCAAAGGAGGACCCACCCAGAGGCTATGGCTCGAGACCGTGCTCGCCCTCGAGGTTCGTGAGGACTCGGTCTTTTCTGCTGCTCCGATTGAACTCCACCTTCGCGATTCACCTTCCGTTCCGTGCGTCGTTTGCGCACCCCAACCACCCACCGCTGTTTGTTCCCCGTTTTTTGGGGACGACACTGTGTGTGAGCGTCGTTTGTGTATATAAGAAAGTATATGTGCACAAGCGCTCGTTTCTTTCCTTCGCCGGTATATGTTTCGTGAAACAAGCGCCATCTTAGTAGCTTCAAGGGGTGGGAAAAAGAAGCGTAAGAAGTTTGCGTGCGTGTGTGTGTGTATTTGTGTAGGCGAGTGTCGAGGTAGTATTGGAATTGATAAAAGTGAGAAGAAAAAGAAAAGGTATCCACCATACAAAACTGTTAACTTTTCTCACCCTTTGCTTGCTTGCTTGGTTGGTTAAGAAACACAGACACAGCTGCACCTGTTTCTTCGAAGTGGAGCACTAGCAGTGTATTTGTGTGTGTGTGTACCAAAGAGAGGTTGATTGTGAGAGAGAAAAACGTAAAGTACGAGCATAAATGTCATTCACGTCTTGGGCGTACGAGGCAGTAAGCGTTACGTTACCGGGGTGATCCTGGGTGTACTAAACGGTTACCCAACCCAACCACACACACTGACGCACTCACTCGGTGAGATTGCTGCTGTGGATCAACGGCAGCAGAGCGTTAGCTGCTACCGTCCGTTAGGCCACCAACCATCGGGGATTGGTTTCGAAATTAAGTGAGAAACGAACGACCGTCGTCGTCGACCGTTGCCGTAACGCGGTTAGATGAAGCGAGAGCGATGGATAAAATTCACGCGCGCATGTCAAAAGGTCAGACATTGCCACCCATTTTGGGGTTGAGAGATCGCTGACGAGATGGGGAAGGTTAGCGTTAGTGTGCGCCTCGTGTCTGTGTGTGTGTGTGTGCTGTATATAGTTCGGTTCACACTTTTTCCTTTTATTTTCCTACAATAGGGCGACATTTTTCACACCGTTGCGATTAGAGACGTTTGTGCGGCCTTTCACCGAAAGTGTAGTACATCCATTTTCCGTCTGTTTTCTTTTCTCGGGGTTTCCCTTTTAACCGAGCAAGATTATTCGATTTGTGAATAGGGCTTTTTATGGATGTTTCTGGTTGCTATGATTCACAGTACAACGCGAAATTCGATTTTTAAGCTACGAGGAGATTCTATTCACTATCCGATACATGTCGGTTTGGTAGTACGCACATCGGGAAAAGGTCACAACATCCTAATAAATGTCAATACTAAGGATAGGATTGGATATCGTAGAATTCTACACTTCCATAGATAAATTGAGTCTATGGAAGTCAGAAATGACAGATAAGGATCGTCCAAAGTAATACTAAAATAGAATCGGAAAATGAGGAAACCCTGGTACAAAAATTATTGAAATAATACAAAAGTATAATTAACAAACGACTAGCAAAACTAGGAAATGAAGACTTACTAGAACATTTCATCATTGTAAGATTATCTCCACTTAAGAGCTATCTATTAACTAAAAGAGTTCAACATTTACTATCCTCAAATGAGTAATTAAGACAACGTAGGAACTTAGCGAAACAATCCTTTGTGTTCTTCTAACTAAAACATTATTGGTACCTTAATAAGGTAAAACATAAACGACAACATTCAATCTATACCTATTCGTTTAAGCGTCTCTATTTAATAGCTTACTTTAGCCAGGCAAAGACCATGACCAGGCTTTAATTTCAAGCCGTAACGTAACGTAACGTAACGTAAGTGCCATTTATTGTCATTCATTGCCTGGCATAAATTAGCGCCTTCACGCCTTCACTCAGATTGTCGATTGTCTCTCGCAATAGTTCAATCGGTTACAAATGATTTCATTTGCTCGAGCCGTTTTTATCCACCTGACGTAAGATTTAAGAGTACGGTTTTAGCATTTAATAACTTACACACGCAGTCACTCACAAAAGCAGGACATTGATTAATCCTTATTCTTGCCACTGCAAACTAGACTTATATGATCCATTTGGCGCTGATGTGGCTTTGAGTTTAATGAGCTTCCGTAGGCGATCGACAAACAAACCAATATCTAGCGACGGCAACGCTGATGAGATGTGGTCTCTCCTTTCGTTCTTCGTTCGCCCCATACGAAACCGCTCATTAGTCAACCGACCTTCAAACGAGGTGTTAATTAAACGAATTGCGCAAACGACGACGGCGCATGCAGTTGCGCACCGCTGCTATTTCCAATCGAATGATTTATTCCTGGCCAATTCGTCTTGCGCACTTTACCCGGTGTGGTGCGTGTATGCGAGACCGGCCGTTTCTCACGACGACAAACCAAACACACAGATCGAGCATAAACCGCGTACACTTGCTGAGTAGATGGCGCCAAGTGGAAAAATCACGGTCTTGCAACTAACACAACACTCAGACACACGCCAGCTCCATTCCAGCACGCTCCATACCCAATCAAGACTGTCCGTAAAGCTCACTGACAATTGTTTTTCCCCCCGCACACACACACACACATACGGACCACAAATGGACGACAAATGTCGGAAATGATAACGACGTCAACTCGTTGATTGATGTCACCGTTTGCTGAGGGTGGGTTTGTGTGGTTGAGATCTCGCCCCCCAGTGCCGAGACTTTGCTATTTGCATTCTATTGATTTAATGGCCATTTTGATTTGAATTGATCGTGAACCAGGAGCGTTTGTTTTGTTGTGGAATGCAAGTTTAATAGAGAATCAAAAGTTCCCCAAAGAATGCTTACACAGTCATTACTCACAGTAAGCAGCAACAAACAAACGAAAATGAAAGGAAATTAAAGTAAATGATGCACCAACATGAGAGAGAGACAGAGAATGGGTCAAACTGCGAAACGTCAGGAACAGGAACGCCGGAGTTTGGTGTGCCATCGCGTCTATCATCTTAGCCCCATCTGATCACCACCATCAGCGCATGTAAACCGCC
The DNA here is from genome assembly GCA_002091835.1 of Anopheles maculatus. NCBI lineage: Eukaryota > Metazoa > Arthropoda > Insecta > Diptera > Culicidae > Anopheles > Anopheles maculatus. Next base: position 469,790 of record KZ061597.1, read on the forward strand.
TTCGTCATTGCAATCAACCAGACACTCTACTATCACAATCATCGACGGCTCATCATCACGGCACGGCACGAACATTGTTGTACTGAGGCACCCGGGGACCGCAACACATCATCATTGTTCTGTGACGATTTTCTAGGTCATTTCAATTAAAGCCGGAAAAAACGGCCCGTCCCGTGAGATAGAGAGTCTCGACAATTCTCGAGTCACCGCCAGCGACTAGATTCCTCAGTGCGCCTAGAGGCACACTCACACTCAGTCTAAGTTTAAGTCTGGTGAAAGTAGAGGAAAAAAATCCCATTTTTGCACTAAATTTAATATGCGTAGGGTAACGTTAGACATTTTAGCTTGCAAAATCCGTCCAGTCCGTGTCTCACTATCGGACCGGTGCGAGCGAGAGAGAGATTAGTGGCAGCAGTCGTAGGCTTTCCGGCCTGGTTAAATATCGTTTACACTTTCACGGGCCACTACTACAGTTCCCGGGGTGGAGCAGTTTTGTCGGATGTCACACGAGGTCAGCAGACGATCCCTGTCCGACACTGGAACTTTGTGCCCTGAGCACCATTTTGTTGTCTTATGTTTTCGCTTGTGTTTACGTTCTACAATTCTTAGACGACTTGTTTCAAATCCTCCAACAGTTTATTGGGACCGCTCCCAATTCTTCTCGTAAAAAAAAACTCCTCATTGTTTATGATTTTGCTGGTGGGGGATTGATTGTTTTCTGTTCAGCGTTATCAGTGGAGCCTCTGTGCTATGTGTGGCTGCTCTGCTTCAGTCGGTCACCGTTTTCCTGAAGGCTTCTCTCTTTCGCTCGGTTTCAAAAAGTGGACCGTACCCCCTTATCGCACCTCACCGGAGATGGGGTATGGGGGATCTGGGAGGGGAGGGTAGGGATGCTGATAGCTCCGACTAGTAATTGTTGTTCCCGCGGTCCATCGAATGGCACGACCCCAAGGCGTGAATGTGTCAGCGGGCTAGGAGCTGTATTTCGATAATTCCTCGGATTATAAGTCGCTGTTTTATTTTTATTCTTTAAACATAACGAAAATGACAAAGCGTTATGAAAGGGGGCACATGGACTAGGAGTTATTTTAAGCGGTGAGGTCATTTTGAAGCCAAGAACCTTGCACTATAAACTTAAGAAAAAAGACGCTCCCTGAATCGATTTCACTAATATCGGTCACAAGTTTCGAAGGTTTGCGCTTCGCTTTCCGGACAGACTGAAATGGGCGAAAAAAATGGCCTCTGATAAACCCTAAAGACCTATATACTAAGCCTTGCCAACAACCACCCGAAAGCGGAATGATCAACAGCAACAAAAAAAGCCATACCTTCCGGCACCCAAAAAACCCGAATCTGGTCCACACAAATGGCGCCAAAATTTTTGTGTCCAAACAAAACAAAAAACAAAAAACAACAAGATTCGTTTCTCCACCCTTAGTTCCGCTACCATAAAACACTCGGTTGCCCGGTCAACGGATAATCTCTTCCTGGTTGCGAAACGGAAACGTTAGGAAATTGCAAACAAAACCGTCCAGCAAACCTCGGCCATCTTCTTCTCCCTCGGCGGAAATGTGTCCGCCAAACTGTCTCGCTGTGTGTGTGTGTTTGTATATTTGTAGAAACAAGTTTAAATGGTGCATCATCAGCTTCATCATCATTGCCATCACCATCATCGTCATCGCCAACCGTTAAGGGTTGAAAGGAATGGAAAACAAAACCAGACGAACGAATCGAATAAATTTCCCAAATACGGATGATGACGCTGCTGCTGCTGATGATGGGGAGCCACTAGGACCGGCAACGCTTTGTTCGATGCGTCATGTCGACATGGGCGCGCACATCGTTGACCGGATAATCGAAGCAAGGCCACGGCGCGGTGCCATCACGGCTGGAGAGAGAAAAAAAAACCCGGCGGGAAAAACAAAAATTCCATCACCTGCGCCATCACACACCGACCAGGATGGCAAAATTAAATCCAAAGCCCCAATGCCAACGTCCCCTACGTCCACCCACTTCACGCGGGAGAATAAATCACACATGCTAAAATGGGGTTGAAAGAGGTATGGTGTCCTCACACACCGAATCCCCAAAGAGGACGAGATTTCCATTTCCGTGTCCGGTCCGGTTGAGAGTGCAACAACAGTATTAAAGAAAAAAAATGGCTCCTGACCAGGCTTAAACACGGCTAGGAAAGGTCGTGGATTGGGGAAGCTGTAGGAGGCGAGATAAGCGGGGATATGTCCATCTGCGACCGGCAGCGTCATGATGGACAGCAGCCAAGAAAACGGGAGATGAGTGGAAGTTCACAAACCCCAAGCTGGACCTCGAGGACCTCCAGGACCAGAGAACATCGGCCTTTGCCAGGACACGTACACCACACACACACACATTGGAGGATAAAAACGAGCTCGGAAAAGCTCATAGAGCATGACACTCCACCGAGCCCCCCCCCCCCCCCTCCCCTCACCACAACATCCCCCCGGGCTCTAAAAGGCAAAGAAAAAACAGGGTGGCTTTCACATCTAATTCGATTTGTGCCCTTCGCTGCGCTCTGTCTCGCTATCTCTCTCGCTCTCTCTCCCCCATTCAGAGTACCTCCTGTTCTCTCACGCTTGTCCCACGGTTTAGTCCCCACTCCACCACTTTCGAACGCTTTTCCCCGTCGGAATGTCGGAGCGCCAACCCCTTGCACAGCAAACACACCGCATGCGAGAGCAGGCCCACCCTATCGCTCACCGTTCGCCACTCATCTCGCTTGCACGCACTCAAACCGGTAACTCTCCGCCACGCCGGTATTACGGGCGTGGTTCCGTACCCATACTTCTTCTGCTCACTCGCTCGCACGACACACGAGCACGCTCTTTCACCCCATGCGGGTTGGTGAACGCTGCTACCCTCGGTTTTAGGGGGTTGCGAACTTGCTGAACTCACCACCGCGCGCGCAACACCATACCATTGCCGGCCAGCACTCAGGCACTCGACGTTCCCTCCCCTGCGTCTGCAACGACCGGCCAGCGCGCTTCGATCCGGGGTTGGCTGCAACGACCGGCACCGGATGCGAGAGCGAGATGTGCGAGTGCAAGCGAGCCAGACAGCGGCGGCCCGTACACACAATGTGGTGGGGTCGTCTGGTTGATCATCGCGGTCGGGTCGGGTCGAGCCAAGCATCAAGTTCGACTCGGGAAGTCCTTCTGGTCAGGCGTGCGTCGTTCCGTGTGCTGTTGCGTGTTGCGTTACACGTTTGCGTTACGTCCGTAACTTCCCGATACCGAAAGTAGAGAAATTCACGATCCACTAACCCGGGGGAAAATTGGAAAAGTGATTCAATTAACGATTTGTTTTTTGAAAAAGCGCGGAAACACAAAAGAAACACACATACGTGTACACATAAATACACACACACACATACACAAAAGTATAGGTATTTTCCTGTGGTGATCGTGCATAACACAAGCCCGGTGGTGTTTTTCGAAAGGATAACGACGATTCGCGCCGTGTTTACGTTTCGCGAGGGGTTTACGGGCCCCGCGAGGCTCTGTTTTTGTTCGTAACCTGGTAATGCTTTCGCGGCGTTATTTTGTGTTTGCTTCCGTTGTACGGTGCTGCTGCTGTCAAACCTTTCGGTAAACGTCATTTAAATCACTGTCGCCCAGTTCGGTTGTGAAAATCAGTGCAAGTGTGCATGGTTTCGGTGTGTGTTTTTGTGCTACTTTGATTTCGTTGGAAAGAGAGATAAAGAAAGAGTGAGAGAAAAAAGATAAATATTGTGCGTGATAGATAGTGCGGTGTTGACGCAATAATTGTGCACCATCATCATCATCATCCACCTGGTGGAGACCTGCTGCAGTGTTTTGACAATTTATGTAGCGTTGAAGAACAACAAATCCTCCCCGTTTCTCGATCGCAAGTGACACAACGATCAGGAATAAAGAAATCTCCTTTGATGTTGAGCTACCGCCGTTGCCAATATCAAGCCAAAGTGTGATTGTGTAACACCACCAACACCAGTGCAGCATCTGGGTTGGCATTCTCTATCAATGTGTGTGTTGGTGCATTGCTAATGTGAGTGTGCTACCCCGGTTCCGATAAACAGATCTCCCGCCGCAGTGCCACAAGACCCAAAACCCGCTAGGTCCAATTTCCTGTTGGCACCGGTGTAGGAAACGCGGGAAAAATTTTCCTCGATAGCGTCGGCCCCGACTGTGGGGCCAAAACCGGAAGCAATATTCTGGCACACAACACCCTCAGCATGTACGGCGGTGGCGTACTCTGCCCGTCGCCCTCCACGGCGACGGGTTTCTACAATCCGCGCGGCCAGGGCTCGGAGATCGGCGCACTCGAGCTGGGTTTCCCCCGGGGGATGGCCCTAGTTCCGCCGCCACCTCACGGTCCTTGGCGCGATCCGAGCAGTCTCACCGGTACACACCTGTCCGTCGCTTCCAGCACGGCTACGGCCGCCGGCGACGACATTACGACGCTCGGCGGTCAGGGCCCACAGGGCCAGACCGGGTCGGTGGTACCCGGTATGCAAACGTCCTCCTCCTCGTCGAGCGGTGGCGGTGTGACGCAAGATAAGAAGGACTTTATTTCGTCCTCATCCGGCGGATCTTCGATCGGTAGTGTTGGTCAGCATCCGTCGGTGACGGGCGGCGGCGGAAGTGTGACGCAGGGAAATGTGATCGAGAAGAAAGAGTTCCTGTCGCTGCAGCAAAGCACAACGCCCGGTTCGCAGAGTATGAACTCGCAGAACGGGCAGGACCTGAAGAACCAGAACATCGAGTGTGTCGTCTGTGGTGATAAGAGTTCCGGCAAACACTACGGACAGTTTACGTGTGAAGGTAAGTGACCGAGTGACTTGGAATTCTATCAAGCGAATGTTTTAAGGAACAAAGAATGTAAGGTTTTACCTTACAATTTAAGAACAAAATGAATAAGTCTTATCTAGGGTTAATGCATTAGTCGCATTCCGTATCAGAAGCAAAGCGGAATTGAACTTAAAAAGACATTAAAAAATCACAACCAACTTGAAACATGTTGAATATTTTTCGGGAACAGAACATGTACCGCCTGTACCGGTGTGGGAACATCTGACGCATCCCACCGGGACACTCTTAGCCCGTGAGAAAACTTCCTTCCCAAACAGCCCACATACATGTTTTACAAGTTTTATGACTTTTTGCCTTGTTCCCTCGTTCGCCTCTATACGCGTCTCTCAGTTCTCTCGGTTGGCAAAGCATAATTGCTTCATTCTTGCATACGTCACACTACTGTCGCGGTACTTTCTCGTCGACCTCGGGACCACAACACCATTCATACAATCCCACAGTGCGGATTCGCTTCGCTTTGGACTTAATAAAATTATGATTATTGTGGGACATATTCCCCCGGGCGCTTGTCGCCACGCCACGAGAAACATCACGAACTTTAGTGACACGACAACGTCGACGACGACGGTACGGAAGACAATCGGACGTTCGGTTCGCCCTTTAAAGTTTGCTGGCTGGTTGGTGGCTACTGGTTTTTCCATTGCTTCTCTACTTGTAACGAGTCTTCAAGCGGCAACGAATTGAGACGTTTGCACATTTGATACGTTCGTGCAGCACACACCCGATATGCTCGCACAGCTCCGTAGACACAATTAATCAAAACAAATAAGCATAAAAAAGTCATCATTCAATGCTGTACTCTACCGGTGATGCAGAAGGGTAATGCATGTGTGCCTCTGAGTGTGTGTGGATGCCCTTTCTCTCCGTGCATTCCCTTTTTTATGGATACTTAATAGCAAAGTGAAGTCGATTATTGTGCCTCAATTTTTGGAGCAGAGGAAGATATGGTTCCCTATTTTTCTTTCCCGTTTTTCTTCCGAACCACACTTCGGCAGGTTACGGATCAATATTCGGAAGCATATTCCTCAAGCAATTGACTTCTAACATTATTTTTATTATGTTTTCCAACCCCGGACAAAATAAAAACGTTCTCTGTTCACATGTTCGTTCTTGCTTTTAGTCTCTCTGTCTCTATCGTGGATCTATTTTTAAAGGAATGTAAGAAACTCCTTAACAAAAAACTATAAATTCTATGTTGCGTCAGCAGTCCCCCTCAGTTGTTGCTCGTGTTGGACGCACACTGTTGGTAATTGTTATGATTTTATTTAAAAGGATCTTTTTGTAATGTTCCCTGCTTCCCGAGACCTCACTTATGGTTGAGATTGTTTTTTATGAGTTTTTCCTACCATTTCTTCTGGTGCGGGAAGCAGAGCTGCCACGATCTTCATGTCTTTACAGATTAGGGGGATTGTTTCCGTGCTTCCGGAAAACTTATCCTAAGGCTTCTTGCCGTCTTCTGTCTTTATTTATGGAGCAAAACATTTTTCTTCCTTCCACCGTTATGGTATTCCGTGTGCGGAGCAATTCATCCGACAAATGTCTTTTAGACAAGTAAGACAAGTCGAATCCTAGCTTTTTTTTACTGGAGTTTACCGGAAGCAAACGAACATCCTTGCTGTAAGAAGGATACACAGCTAGGAAACGCTGAGAGTTGTAGCAAGATTTTTTTGTGTGTTGTTGTGCATTCATGGGTGAAAAATGCGTATGCAAATAGTTTGCCCTTTTTCCATCAAGCAAAATGATCCCTGTAACGCAAGGGAAAGACATCATCCACCACGGAATGAAGGCTGTACATCTACATATCCATATCCTTCCCGTTTTTGGGGTGGGGGTAGTAATTTTCCACCTCAGTTGATTGATATCGGTATTTAATCACAGCTATCCAACACAACAACTGGCGGAAGCAGTTGGGAGACGTTGAATCCAACGTATCCAGTTGCAGTTTTCATCGCTAATGAGATGAGTTTATGAAGATCCTGGTCGCTTTGATGCTTGGCAGCAGTTTGTACGGATCTTGGAGAGTGGCCGGGAGTTTCTTAACAGCGGCAGGAGACGTATCAAATGTGTACGCAATGTCAAGAATAACATTATGAAAAGGGTCACAGTGGGCCACCGGCTTTTGCATGCTAATGGGTGCCACACAACAGCGTAAGGTGAATGTAAATGACTTGGTTCAAGGGGATAAACCCAACCCGGTTCACAACGGAGACAATGAGACCTCAAGAGCTTCGCGTCGCGCACCACCACTACAGCGCTAATGCAATATTAGTTCCGCAAACAATGCCAAAAACAATGCCTATCTTTTACCAATATAAATAGGTGCTTTGTGTAGCGTTCAAAATCCAAACCTACTCAAACTGCTTATTTTCTAATCAATTATCTTACTTGAAGCTCACAGTTAGTTGCTCAGCACTGTGTCAAACTGCAACAAAGACTAGCGGCGACCTGATTCACTTCAACAGTACAGTGCCAATTAAGTTTGATAATCAAACGATTTCGTGGCGAAACAGACGCAGCGCTCTCGCTCGAACGTAAATCATTCAAACACTACCACCCAATCGCGAAATGCCCTTCAACAATGGAGGGTTTGACATTTGACATCCCGTGTCTTGTGAAGCTCTCTCGTGCGTGTGTGTGTGTGTGTGAATTGTTGTGTCTTTTTTGCTGGCCTCACCAATGAATCTTAATGAACTGTGGCGAGCGAATCGAAACGAGTAAGAACAAGACGGTCAACCAAGTCAAACACAAAAATGGGCTGAATGCGCACAATGAACAAACGCAATTCTAAAGCTCGGTGTTAGTATGTTAAAAAGTGATGCAAGTTCAGTAAAAAGTGTCCAGCGATGGCGCCACTAGCTTGGTGTGGAGTGAACAAAAAAAAACCGAACGTCTAAACCAAAACAATGATAAGGAAATTGTTTGGTTGTGTTTGAAGCGAGAAGCAACAAAGAAGAAAATTCTAATCTTAACCTAACATTGCGTCACCAGGCTCAGGGAGATCGGTCGTGCAAATATGATACACTAATAATAATGATCATTATGTAACGGATCCCGGAGCTCTTCCCGCTGGAGGTTGGGCTTTCTTGGCACCTTTCGCAACAGAGCAAGCAACAGCAGGGCCAAGAGGTCCGTGTGTCTCGTCCTTTTTGAACCCGACGGAAGTGAACCGGTTTGCTGTTCGTCGTTCCACACTCCATTCACACAATCCACTGGGTTCAACGAAGCTGTTTAGTGTTTTTTAAAACACGTACAAAACACGGCTCCTGTGAACGAAAAGGATGGGAAGCGAAGATCACGCAAGGATCACAACAGCAAACGCAACAAAAAAAAAGCGATACAAACACACGGAAAACCCGGGAAAATAAAACCAGTAGCATCAGTCAGCACGATTGATGATGATATGATCGTCCTGATCCCCGCCGGCAGATTCGTGTCGTGTCTTCCCAACTCGCACACTCAGTGTTGCGTGCGTCCTTGTGCCTGGGGTCTGGAGACTGGTCAAATGTCAAGCTGCACTGCAGTCAATTAATCGTAAAGCGAGCCTAACCGGGGAGATTCAATTTAGCTATCATTGGATGGCTAACCTGTTTGTTTTTTTTTTTGCAACAACTAGTGCTGCCGTTCTTCTGGTCCGAGAGTGCGTGTTGGAGTGTTTTTCTTCTTGCTATCACAACAACTTCTACGCATTGAACGTTCCTCACCCCTTTGCATGGGCTGTGGTGGCGTGGTTCAGTAGGTAGTGATTTACATTTTTAGAACACGGGAGGCTGCGTCCGTTAATAAGAGCGTTTGCCAGATAGACGCGTTTTTCCTTTCGTCTGTTCACTTCGTTCACGTCCCAATGACGCACGGCGACAGAAAAGAGGGAAAGAAAACTAATCAATAAAGTCACCATCGTTTGCATGGCCGTTTTTTTTTTTAACAACCCGGTCCATCGTTCCCTTGCATATGGGTGATGTATTTGTTAATTCCGTCGTTCGGTACACGATCATCGCCCATAAAAATTGGTTCCCTGTGTGATGATGAACATGTCCGCGCGAGAAGTGGCAAAGCGTAGGGGTAAAATAATTTAAAAAATAGTTATCTTCCACCATAGCTTACGACACGTGGCCAAGGTGCTGTTTTTGTTGAGGTTGAGGCAACCAAACAAACCTTCCCCGGGCGCCATCATATGGTGAAGGTGTTGTTGTGTTGTGACCATCGTGGCATCACCGGTCAGCAGGTCAATTGCGTATTTGCTGTCGCGTTTATGGTGTCCAATCCTTGGCACTGAATGTAGGAGCCCTTCTTCTCGGCGGCACAGTCTACCCTGCCCTATTGTGCCCGGCATTGCGATGCACTTAGGCTCTATTTTTATGAAGCAAGTTATGAGTTACACGAAACACTCGACGTAACCGTTTACGCTTCTACAGATGTGCATTCGCGAAAGAGCGCCATTTGTCGAACGTGACATAAATGCATTCGTTTTAAAGCTAATTTTCCTCTATTAACCGGTTAGGCACGGAGACCGCCTCATCCTGTGTTACATGATTTTGTACAGTCGTTATTCAAGACATATGGTAGTCTAGCAAGATTGATCGAAAAGCGCGACTAATTTGCTTACATCTATATTATTTCCTAAAATGCTTCACGCTCAAGCGTAAAAAACGTCCTGCCAACATTCCCAACAGCCGGCAACCCGATCGATTATTAATACATGCTACCATCACTGATAAGAAGCAGCGCCTGCGTCGTGTCTGGACATTCCGGATATGTTCACTACCTAAACCGTGTACACTCGCACACCGTCTCTGTGTGTGCGCGCGGGAATGTGTCAGTTTACAAACAACCGCGTCGTGTGCTCATTTCCAGTGAGGAAGATCCGCACCCGTGTGGCTTCACAATCGCTTAATAGTGGTCGTCCGCGTCCGACAATCAGCATGGCGTCAAATGGTGCACGACGGAAAGGAGAATGTTTTGATTTTTTCAACCTCCAACCATCATCAGAGAACAACCGGGCATTATCAACAACCGAATGGTGGCTGTAGCGCGCTTTTGGGCTGTACCGCGATAAGCCCCGAGTGTGTGTGTGTGTGTGTGTGTGTGTGTGTCTGTGCCGAGGTTCAATTTATGAGTTTTCTTGCGAGATATGCGCTTCTTTTCCTGCACACCTCGCTTCGATTGTGGTTCCTTCTCTTCTATATAATTCAGTCCGAGCGGTTCAAAAAAAATCGGGTAAAGCCAGTTCCAGTGTTACCAAGCAAGAGTGTGCGTTCGATCCGTTTCCCAAAGTGTACTGAAAGAATAAAAAAACACGAAATTAATAAATCTCTTCTACTAAAGCAAATAATTAAAGCACTGGTAAACGATTGTCTCATAAGCCTTTGTGTGCCAAGGCTAGTCGGCAGAGAATCGTCCAGAGGTCCTCAGCTGATCGTGTGTTTACGTGGTTTTTGTGTGTGCACCCTGTGTGACTCTGTGGATGATGAACATGTCCGCGCGAGAAGTGGCAAAGCGTAGGGGTAAAATAATTTAAAAAATAGTTATCTTCCACCATAGCTTACGACACGTGGCCAAGGTGCTGTTTTTGTTGAGGTTGAGGCAACCAAACAAACCTTCCCCGGGCGCCATCATATGGTGAAGGTGTTGTTGTGTTGTGACCATCGTGGCATCACCGGTCAGCAGGTCAATTGCGTATTTGCTGTCGCGTTTATGGTGTCCAATCCTTGGCACTGAATGTAGGAGCCCTTCTTCTCGGCGGCACAGTCTACCCTGCCCTATTGTGCCCGGCATTGCGATGCACTTAGGGTCTATTTTTATGAAGCAAGTTATGAGTTACACGAAACACTCGACGTAACCGTTTACGCTTCTACAGATGTGCATTCGCGAAAGAGCGCCATTTGTCGAACGTGACATAAATGCATTCGTTTTAAAGCTAATTTTCCTCTATTAACCGGTTAGGCACGGAGACCTCCTCATCCTGTGTTACATGATTTTGTACAGTCGTTATTCAAGACATATGGTAGTCTAGCAAGATTGATCGAAAAGCGCGACTAATTTGCTTACATCTATATTATTTCCTAAAATGCTTCACGCTCAAGCGTAAAAAACGTCCTGCCAACATTCCCAACAGCCGGCAACCCGATCGATTATTAATACATGCTACCATCACTGATAAGAAGCAGCGCCTGCGTCGTGTCTGGACATTCCGGATATGTTCACTACCTAAACCGTGTACACTCGCACACCGTCTCTGTGTGTGCGCGCGGGAATGTGTCAGTTTACAAACAACCGCGTCGTGTGCTCATTTCCAGTGAGGAAGATCCGCACCCGTGTGGCTTCACAATCGCTTAATAGTGGTCGTCCGCGTCCGACAATCAGCATGGCGTCAAATGGTGCACGACGGAAAGGAGAATGTTTTGATTTTTTCAACCTCCAACCATCATCAGAGAACAACCGGGCATTATCAACAACCGAATGGTGGCTGTAGCGCGCTTTTGGGCTG
>KZ061597.1:491397-555712 GCA_002091835.1 Anopheles maculatus
CCCCCCCTCTAACCCCGTTCGGTGCATCCAGCACTGCTCCTCCTGCTGGAAAGAAATTGCTTTTCAAACTCCTCCGGCACTGGCGAGGCACCACCGGTTGGGATGAAGGCTTTAGGATGGTCGTGTTTACTTTCCGCGGTCGCGGTTCCGCCGGATAAGCGGTCCATGATCGATCGTTCGCTGACGGACGCGTTCGAAGCCGAGTTTGGTGTGCGCTTCTCGGCCGTTCGTCGGTTGCTTTCGATGAGTGGAAAATTATAAGATGGGAAAATTTTCACCACCAGATAACGGGCACGGTGCGCAACGGCAACGCAAAGGTGCATGTCGCTTCTTGCCGGTTTGTCAGCTTTGTATCGCGGTGCAGAGCGGTACAAATTGTTTGACGTCGCATCAGCAGTTTATCCCGGCAATGATCACGGCGTGTGATTGGTTTATCACACAACCCTGAGCGCGTGTGTCATTATGGTTGATTTAATCGATTAATAACTGGTCACGTGACAACATTTGTCGCACGTTGGGGTTATTTGAAAGCCAGCCTCATTCAACTATATTTGAAAAGTGATAAGACAAGAATTAAATTGTATTTTACGAGCTATTTGACTGTATTTTACGTTATTGGGACACATTCAAGTGAGGATTTACATAAATTTTGTTAAGATAAGTAAGGTATGTAGATGTTTTACCAAAAACACATCCCACGGAAGTATTTACAATAAAAGGGTCCACATCCGTTTCGGTAAAAAAAACAAAACTTCTCAATGTCCGCGGGAAAACAGATGCTAAATTACGGGGCTCAATTTCGAGGCACTGATTTTTAATCAAACGAAAATTCAATTAAACCTTCATGCACGTCACTCGGTCACACAACTGTCAAACACTGACCAACAGCCACCTTGTTGTCAGAAAGTATGGACTGTTTTAAATTTCTCCACTCCCTTTGCGGTGTCGGGACACAGTAAAGTCAAAAACACAAAACTCTTCCACCACAGCTCAAAAGCCTGTAACGCGCGTGCGGCGACGGTTGGGTTGTGCATGCAAATTTATGCAAAATTATTTCCTGTTAAGCATTCGGGCTATAAAACGGGCCGGGACCGAGGCGCTGTTTGATATCGCTGAGATATCGAAGGCGGTGTGTAAGCGTAACCCACACGAACCTTGGCCGTTGGCCAAATTTCGGATCCTGACGACTCATTCATGCCCGTCGCATTGATCGGGGTACTCAGCTAACTCACCCAACCCGAGTGTCGCGCCTTCGGGGGCCACTGGAGACGGCAGCTAGTAGTTACACACGGCTACAATGTGTGACCGACTCCTTGCATAGTTTATGAATAATGTATTCATACATCATATGCTCCTACCCTAGATCTCTCCGTACCATGTGTGTTTTTTTGCAACAAAATTCCAACACCATTTTCCCCGCAGGGCAAAGCAACACAGATGTACCAGTGTACTAAAAGTATCCTTTTTTCTCGGTACCTTCTAAAAACTGTCACGATTCTTCCTCGGCTCCAAGTCCCGCCTCCTCAGCTCTGTCAAACGAACCCATAACAGTGCTCCACCACACCAAAGAAAGGTGGCGAAGGGTTCATAATCAATTATCTTCCAACGAACCACAAAATTATCTCGTTATGCATCCAATCCGCCCTCTCTGCTTTGCTGAAGACCAGGCAAACACCAGGGCCACAAACTCCGACACGTCCCGGATGCGATATGCTCACCCACAGTATGCCCGCAGGACATTGCATGGCCCTGGTGGTGTTGTTGTTCGCCCTTGTGCAGGCTGGCACTACTCGTGGGTGGACGGAATGGAGATTCACTTACGCCCGGATCTAGATAAATAGGTGTATCATCGGGATTTTTTAATTTAATTATCCCGATTCCTCTGCCCGCCGGCAGAACCCGTGATGAATGATGGTACGAAAGCGAGAAATGAAGGAAGAAGTGCGCAACTTAGTGTGAGCATATTTAGATATGGTCTAACCGACCAGTGGGTATTTTTTATGTTCGCCACAATCGTACCATCTGGAAACGTGCAATTTTGCAATGGAGTCTTTAAGTTGGTGAGTCTTATTCGAAAACTTCGCCGCATAATATTTAAGACACCGATGAATTTATCCCAAAATTGCAGTAAAATAATTGGAGGTATAAAACAAACAACTCTGATTGCCTCTGGTATTGATAGCGAAATAGCTGTATCACAAAGCTCATCAACATCAAACGGCTCGTACCGACAGATTGTTTCCTGAGGCCCACTCTTCGTACAGCCGCAACAACATCGATTCCAAGACTTTCCACAGTGTAATGTGCTACAAATTGAGCGATAATCTTAAATTAAGCAATTCTCATCGCTGCATCGTCGGTGCATTGACCACCCGATGGGTTTGCAAGCGGGGACGTGCGCCAAACGAACCGTGGCACCACCTCCTCATTCCCATTCGAGACGATAATCGGTGTGCAGACTCGATTGCATTACATATTAGGTGTGCATTATGAGTGCCGCTGCAAAGCTCGCCAACAGTACGCTGCACACTCTAATTATCCCAGAACGCACCCAAGGGACTCGTAAACAACCCGCGATCCCATGCACCCAGTTACCCTACAGAGCGCCACAGAGAGTAATGAGATAAATAATGAGAACTGCCATGGCGCTGCTTCCACTTAGACGCAAGACGACGCTAGAGCTTATTTAAATTTCAAATTCCCTCACACATCCGTACCGGGGGGGAAGGTGAGAGTACGGTACCGATTTTTTTCGGTGGTTTTCTACACGCTTTGATGTACTCCGACGACCTCCCAGCAGAACGCTGGAGCAGAATCCAGGATCAATAATGAAATGACCCCAACGGAGGCGAGAGATGTAATTGGAGAAACAAAATCTCCGTCACAGCAGACATCCGATGATGCTACCGGGTGGGATTTCTTATTCCACGTGGTTCCTCCACAGTCACACAAACTCTCTGCCTGTTGGGTCTTTCGCAAGCGGTTCGTCACTCTTCATCATTACATATTATTATGATTATATGCAGATTGTGTCGGTACGTGTGCCGATATTCGGAAGCGCGAAACTCCCTTTTTTTTTGTCCCGCAGGCAAGCCCGGATCCTGCACTGGAAGATCCAGATCCGAGGCAGTCCGTGTGAGCTTGAGGCCGAACCTTGACCACGTGATTGCTTGGGCCGCTCTTGGTCCGCAAACGCTAATTTACGTAGAGAAGAAGTGGAGATCCGTTAATATCCCATTACCGTGGCAAGGCGGCACCCATCCAAACCAACGCAGGTTCCTTGTGGTGTTCACGCTTAACGTCAATTTTATTGTTTTTCCTTTCCATTCGGCATGCAAAGGGAATGAGCTATGATTTATAGCCTTCACTTCAAAGCTCCCACTGCCTGATTGATCCTTGCACAGGGGCGGCGGTTACGTTGGTGGTGGCGGTTTGTGGTTGAAAATTGAAATTCATATTCGTTAAAGTTCGTGCGTAAAAGTGCACACAACAAAACCGTGCACGGCCGGTGTTCAACACACGACAACCGACAGCTCCTGCGGCTTCGTAGTGAGTTGTTATAACTCAATTTATCACCCATTTTAACCAAAACCGCGATCCGAACACCGAACCGAATTGGAAACAATTGTCTTCGAAGTCTCTTTCCAGGTGTCCTCGCACACCGGTGGATGGGATGCTTCTATTTTGCTTCTGGGTGGGTTTCCAATTTTACGATGCACTCTGTTGCAGTCGTCCGTCCTTAGAATCGAGTTACAATAGCCGTCCAACGTTCGTCGGTGAGGTGAGTGTCAATTAGACACGACTGCCAATACGACCAGAGAGCCCGCCGGAAGAGAAATTTATGCAGAACCCGTGATGAATGATGGTACGAAAGCGAGAAATGAAGGAAGAAGTGCGCAACTTAGTGTGAGCATATTTAGATATGGTCTAACCGACCAGTGGGTATTTTTTATGTTCGCCACAATCGTACCATCTGGAAACGTGCAATTTTGCAATGGATTCTTTAAGTTGGTGAGTCCCATTCGAATACTTCGCCGCATAATCTTTAAGACACCGATGAATTTATCCCAAAATTGGAGTAAAATAATTGGAGGTATAAAACAAACAACTCTGATTGCCTCTGGTATTGATAGCGAAATAGCTGTATCACAAAGCTCATCAACATCAAACGGCTCGTACCGACAGATTGTTTCCTGAGGCCCATTCTTCCTACAGCCGCAACAACATCGATTCCAAGACTTTCCACAGTGTAATGTGCTACAAATTGAGCGATAATCTTAAATTAAGCAATTCTCATCGCTGCATCGTCGGTGCATTGACCACCCGATGGGTTTGCAAGCGGGGACGTGCGCCAAACGAACCGTGGCACCACCTCCTCATTCCCATTCGAGACGATAATCGGTGTGCAGACTCGATTGCATTACATATTAGGTGTGCATTATGAGTGCCGCTGCAAAGCTCGCCAACAGTACGCTGCACACTCTAATTATCCCAGAACGCACCCAAGGGACTCGTAAACAACCCGCGATCCCATGCACCCGGTTACCCTACAGAGCGCCACAGAGAGTAATGAGATAAATAATGAGAACTGCCGTGGCGCTGCTTCCACTTAGACGCAAGACGGCGCTAGAGCTTATTTAAATTTCAAATTCCCTCACACATCCGTACCGGGGGGGGGGAAGGTGAGAATACGGTACCGATTTTTTTCGGTGGTTTTCTACACGCTTTGATGTACTCCGACGACCTCCCAGCAGAACGCTGGAGCAGGATCCAGGATCAATAATGAAATGACCCCAACGGAGGCGAGAGATGTAATTGGAGAAACAAAATCTCCGTCACAGCAGACATCCGATGATGCTACCGGGTGGGATTTCTTATTCCACGTGGTTCCTCCACAGTCACACAAACTCTCTGCCTGTTGGGTCTTTCGCAAGCGGTTCGTCACTCTTCATCATTACATATTATTATGATTATATGCAGATTGTGTCGGTACGTGCGCCGATATTCGGAAGCGCGAAACTCCCTTTTTTTTTGTCCCGCAGGCAAGCCCGGATCCTGCACTGGAAGATCCAGATCCGAGGCAGTCCGTGTGAGCTTGAGGCCGAACCTTGACCACGTGATTGCTTGGGCCGCTCTTGGTCCGCAAACGCTAATTTACGTAGAGAAGAAGTGGAGATCCGTTAATATCCCATTACCGTGGCAAGGCGGCACCCATCCAAACCAACGCAGGTCCCTTGTGGTGTTCACGCTTAACGTCAATTTTATTGTTTTTCCTTTCCATTCGGCATGCAAAGGGAATGAGCTATGATTTATAGCCTTCACTTCAAAGCTCCCACTGCCTGATTGATCCTTGCACAGGGGCGGCGGTTACGTTGGTGGTGGCGGTTTGTGGTTGAAAATTGAAATTCATATTCGTTAAAGTTCGTGCGTAAAAGTGCACACAACAAAACCGTGCACGGCCGGTGTTCAACACACGACAACCGACAGCTCCTGCGGCTTCGTAGTGAGTTGTTATAACTCAATTTATCACCCATTTTAACCAAAACCGCGATCCGAACACCGAACCGAATTGGAAACAATTGTCTTCGAAGTCTCTTTCCAGGTGTCCTCGCACACCGGTGGATGGGATGCTTCTATTTTGCTTCTGGGTGGGTTTCCAATTTTACGATGCACTCTGTTGCAGTCGTCCGTCCTTAGAATCGAGTTACAATAGCCGTCCAACGTTCGTCGGTGAGGTGAGTGTCAATTAGACACGACTGCCAATACGACCAGAGAGCCCGCCGGAAGAGAAATTTATGCTTCTCCGCAAATCAATCTGTCCAAAATGAAACTTTCCGTTTTTACGATCTTTCCCAGGCGAGCGTTGTGTCGGCTTCGATGGTTGCACAAATATCGGGTAGAAGAGGTTATTGCTCCACCCGGCAGTCGCCTAAGGGCTAAAGCCATATCTACACTAGGAGAACCTAGCAGAAGTGCTTTGCTTTTAACAAAATTCATCAACTGACTCGTCGGACTCCAACTCTTACGCTCCGGATTTAACGGCAAAGTGTTATGCAAATGAATGTGAAACAACCATTTCCTTTGGAGCAGCATCTATTGTAACGGTGTTGTATCCTTGCATTCTACAGCCGCAAGTCCCGTAGTAAAACTTTTTCTTTCTACGAAATGACCACATGCTCCGCCTAAATACGCACAATGTGTTCCCGGGCATACAATGGTGCCCTGGTTGACGTAAAGGCAGAAACTTCCAATGCATTGTTTTGTGGCCATTCACATGCACCCCGGAATGCAATTCGTCTATCCGTGCTACATAGCTGATCCAACACAACATCACCACCGTCATCATTGTTGCTGCCCTTTTGCAACATTTTTTGAGGTTGACGTAAAGAATGAAACGTAAAAACAACCCTAGAGCGAGCGCATCGGACAAATAGCGTGGTCCTGCGTAATGTACACATTCTTTCCCGTCAGCAGGAGTCCACTGTGCCGCTGTCGAATGGTAGACATTTTGACGGCTTGCCCTCGAGCGAAGTAAAAGCGAGCAAGGATGCACGGGAACGAAATTGTCCCTAATTAATAGGACCCACCCTGGAGCGATTTGGTTACAATGTTACCGTTACCGCCTTCTTCCTATTGAAGCTTCCCGTGAACTCCCCCCCTAGGAGGAGCCGTTGTTCCCGGTGAACGATGCCGATTGTTTGACAGTTTATCCTGATCGGCCCCTTTTTTCACTTCCGAAGCGAATAGGCACCATAGTGTGAGTACACGTTTCCTTGGTTCGATTATTATGGTGCGGGAAAGCACCAGAAAACTGCTCCTTAAGGAACTGTACTTATTGTGCGACATTACCCGACTCAGAAGGATTGCAGCGCACGAGAGCAAGCAACAACAACAAAAAAACGCTACAAATTGCTCTCATTCTCAACGGCAGGAGACCACAAAAGGTGGGCAAGTTTGCCAGCTAGCTTGGTTACCTTGATGGATGATTAAAATGTTCCCAACCAGAGCATCAAGCGGGGTTGCTTGAACCTGCGATTCTTCTGCTACACAGAGCACACACGTGAACGTGAAATCCTATCGAGTCATTATCGAAGCGCCCGTCCCGTGCATAAAAGCCGCAAACTTTCGCCGCCAAAGATCATCGCTCACTGATACCGAAGAAGGCCGGCACAGCCGGTAAGTGAGCGACCGCGGTCACTTCGGCTAATTACGCCGACAGGGAGGTTAAACTAATTAATCTTTCCACGAAAAAAGGCCAAGCTTTTGGCCCTCCCTCCACGTTACAGTACTTATGTTGAGGGAGCAGCAGCAGCTGCAGGTCGGATGGTGGTGGCGCTAAAAAGTACGCCCCTGAAAACTGGTCCTGATCGCACCTTCTGATGGTCAGCGAAAGTCATCTAAATAGCTTCATCCATCGATCAGAGTATCTCGCACTCTGGGAGGAGAGCACATCCACTTCAACGTAATCGATCGACATTTGACCAGCCGTCAAAAGACCGACCCACACGTGTTGATGCCGTTAATGTGTATAAAAATTTAAATTGTCCCGTAGCACGAGTTTCGTCCATCTTCAGCAGCTCCTATCTAAAACTCCTTTTTCGTTTCGCTCTCCTTTTCATTTCTGCAGGCTGTAAATCATTCTTCAAACGCTCAGTACGACGGAATCTCACCTACTCCTGCCGGGGCAATCGGAATTGCCCGATCGATCAGCACCACCGAAATCAGTGTCAGTTCTGTCGACTACGAAAGTGCCTCAAAATGGGAATGCGACGTGAAGGTAAGCTTGTGCAAAAAAAAACACAACTTTTCTATTCCTATCTTCATTTTCTTACACTACTCGCCGCCACACGCCATGACACAATATCTGAGTCGGTGCTGCTGCCTTAGTCTGGTGGGTGTTTCACGGCTAGATAATTAGATTCGATGCCCCCTTTTTTCGCTCGTTTTGTTTTGTCTACGAGGGAAGAAGCCATTCTGCGTGAAGCAACCTAAAA
Organism: Anopheles maculatus; assembly: GCA_002091835.1. Classification (NCBI taxonomy): domain Eukaryota; kingdom Metazoa; phylum Arthropoda; class Insecta; order Diptera; family Culicidae; genus Anopheles; species Anopheles maculatus. The sequence goes on from KZ061597.1 coordinate 499,392, forward strand.
AGCCGTTACCGCATTCGCACTTCGCAAGTGACAAACGATGTCAAACAGTTGTCCGTGTAACTGGCAGCGGTATCGTCATCGACCCCCGGGAAGGTTGCTGACATTCTAAAGTTGCTGCCAAATCAAGACATCGTTGTAGAATTCTTTTAAAATCCTTAGCAAATGTGCGTCACGCGATGCTTCAATTCAGAGTCGTTCAAATGTTCGCGTTCGCTGGAATTCCTAGCGCCTTTGACGACACCATCTGCAAGAAATCGAGTCTGAGAATTCGTTCAATTAGTCTTTTGCCTGGAGTAGCATACTGTTTTGATGTTCTGCAGATCGGAGCATTGTTGTGCTTTTTTCATGCTTCCAGAGCAACTACCCGGTGGGGAATCCTAATCTATGCCCGGCGAACCAAGCATTAACCCTTCCTTTATTGGCCGCGAGCGAATAATGCGTGTGCTCGGGAGTATCGCTAAGTAATTACTGTTTTTCTCAAGATTATGCTATTCCCCCCCATCATTGATGTTGCGACGCTTGACGCTTTTCTGAAAGGCGGCAACAATAATATCGTTTCCACGTGAACACCTCGGCAGCACCACGACAAGGCGTCATGCCAGGAAGAAAAGGACCTAAGGCGATTGTTCGCTGCATGGGCTGAAAACGCGACTGCTCCTTAGGAATCGCATACAACAAGGGAACTGTTTCAAGTTCTTTCTAGGGATTTTTTAAAGTTGTAATTGACATCTTTTTCTCATCGAAAAGGGCACCCGATGTGACCCTCCTCTTATCATTCAGCTGCAATCGATTGTTATAGGTGACTTTCGTACGAGGATCACAACATTCTTGACTTTGTTTGGTTATGTTTCCGGGAGTTCAAATCGATGAGAACGAGATTGCCGTATCCTTATGGATTGCATCGTGTTTCCAGGTGAGTCGCCGTTCGATGAGATCTCATCAAGTACATATCCCGCTGCTAATGCGAGGAGGCATTTGAACCTAACCATCTTGCAATATGGACGTTTGTGACACTGAAAACGGTAACTTGCGTGTCAAAACGGTAACAGTACTTGAATGGCAGCATCTAAAAAAAACATTCTCCTCGTACATACTGTTTCCACGTTTTTACTCCATTGGCCGGACTTAAATTGTACGCTAACGGAAATTTTCATGTCATGTTCGTCTATTATTGTATGGCGCAGCAACAATCAAGACGATGATTTATGAAATCGTTATGATTTTTAATATTTTAAACAAATATACCCGCCGTCTTAGAGCACACATTACCAATCCGTTACGCATTCGACCCTCCGGTTTGCAAGATTGAACCGAGGAAAAGGGGTTCATGGTTGTTTTCCGCAGTGTACCATACACCATACCATTCTTGCCACCATTAGAAACAAAAGATGTTCTCCCAAAATTCGGACGTCCGAGAATTGAACCAGACATTGCACCGTATCGGTAATGGTAATATTTGAACTATTCTTTGCCGGACCATTATCTGCAGCTTCGTGGAAGATTTATTGCCCATTCGAAGGACGAAGGCCAGACCCTTGCGCAAATGTGGCGAAGGAAAAATATTACGAAAAATAATCATAATAATGACTGGACACTGTCCGGCATCGGAACTCGATCGGGACGTTTTACACCGAAAAGGATGACCAGCGTCGTCCAGGGTCTTTTTGGTTGGTTCGCACTAATCTGCTGAGAAACACACCAGTGAGCTGTGCGTTGCTGTGAGAACGGCCCAAATCTACACCCGGTTTGTGTGTTGAGGAGGAACCGGTTTTCTATTTTATCATCGCTAGACCCCTATTGTCCGGCCGGAAAACTCTCGGCGCTGAGAATCGACCAAGACGAAACTGTCCACCACAGGTCAGTGTCTTCTTGTCCGCTGGTCAAGCCAACTCAAGACACTGGAACTGACCGTTGGAATAAATTATAATTCATTAAGAAGGTCTAGGAAGGATGGCACGGTCACCACACTGCTGGCATGTAATCCTTGCAGCACAGGAGAGGGTTGAAACAACGTGCAACAACATACAATTTACGCTAGGATATGTGCGCGCTTCCTCCCTATCGAAGGGTTCGCTGATCGCGGGATCGAGGTCACGGAAAGGGAGAACAACCATACCCATACACGTAGATCCGCATTTAGCTTGCGGCAAAAAGCCACAGGGCTAGGATTGCATCGAAATGCAGGGAAAGTTCGGCAGGACAGTGAAGAGACCCGACACAGAGCGAAAGGGTCCAACACCGACTGAAGGACATCACCACCGAGAACAACGGGATTTGGTGTGAAGATTACGGGTTAAGACGTTTTTGTTTCCGTGACGCACGCGTAAAGAAGGAATGATTTCCGAAACGTTGGCCACAATTTGACAGATGACTGGTGGATGAAGGTGAAAGTATTCTTCTTGGTCCTTGGCGTTGTCCCCCATAGTAATAGCGTTAGCAGATCTAAAAAGGAAGATGAGAAAGTTGTAACAAAATATATTTCAAGAGTGGATGTTGATGCATATACGTACCTACCTACACCGAGTATGAGTTGGTGCCCCGGTGCTCAGTAATCCCGGTTCAAACAGAATCACATTTACACTCACGATCGATTACAAGAAAACGCACATTTTCACACGCTCTGGTACTCGCAAATCCACACCGTAAGCAACATAACAAAAAAGCACAACCGCGTGTCCCGTGCTCTCCCAAGCGAACCGATAGTATCGTGCCCGATCCATTCCACCTCGCAAATTGATGATTATATTGTTAACAACTATTGGCAAGCGAGGTTCGGCACTCGTTTTTCCCAATGTCCCGCGGATTGGATTGTGCGATGTAATCGAATGAATATGAACAGCTTCACCGGATAAAGGTGAACAAGACGATCGGCATTCGGCATCTGGAACGAGAACAACCCCACCGAAACGGGGGAGCGATGGTGGAGAGATCTGAGGAAAAAAGCATAAAACATAATCATAAAATAACACTCCTTCACGAATGCCGCTGCATACAAGACTCAAACATACATTCTTACACGGCCTTACGATCTTCGTCGCTCACCGTGTATACACACACACACACCCCATTGATGGTGGTGCTCCAGATCGCATGTGAAGGCAAATGGGAATTGCGGCCTGAACTCACAACAGAAAGCGGCTTCAAAAGCGCACACCTTCATCCAACACGCGGAACGAATAAGTTGCCAATCGAGAGCTCGGATCGTTGCTTTCCTCTAAAAAAAAGAGGAAAAACAATCACTCACGCTGGTGGGTGGATGATGACGGCGACGACCGATGATGATGATGATTATGTTATGCTGTTGCTATATCGTGTTTTGGACGATGTTTTGGAGCGTAAAAGTGCGTCGTCCTGCTGGAAAGGATTTCCGAGTACGTTCGTGTGCCAAGAATCGATGAGAATTGGGGTTGAGATTCTTAGTCCGGGGTTTGTGCCTTTCACTACCGGCTGGGTAGGGTTAGGTCGCTTATCTGGCTGCTGAGATCGTGGTACGGAAGGGGTTTGGTTGGGGCACTCTCCTTCACAACACTCAGTCCGGATGTGTTTCATTACATTCGGGAAAGACATTCGATCCGAGCGTTAAGAAGCCATGAATGAATACTCTTTGACTGGGAGCGAACAGCACCACTGAAGCATTCTATTGTGTCGTCAAGCGATAGATAAAGGAACAATAGTGTGCGTCGCCTCAAATCGATCAAGACGCGCTGATAAACCAACACAAAAACTCACTGGCAGCAGCTCTTTCGACTTTTTCGACCACAAGCGTTCAGAAACAAGCGGCTTCGACCAGTTGATTCAGGTACCGCCGCAGTGCTTACCTAACACAAGTACCCCTTCACTCACACAAAGCACCGGGTGCCCGGGTGAGAACTTTTGGAACAATCCGTTTTCGTCCGAAAAGGGACACACATTACGGAACTGTTTTGACCACTGGTCATCGGGTATAATCAAGCCGTGCGAGCCGACACATCAACGAGCAACAGGAAGAACGCACGCTCAAAATTGCAAGGACAACGACATTATTCTATCGTATTCCGTGCACCCGAAACGAAACCAAAGAAAAAAAAAAGGGTTAGAACGCTTAGACGACCTTCTACAAAAGGAAGGGCATGGCACGGGAAAAACTTAATTAAAATAAAATGTCCATTTTTTAAATGACAAAACAGCGTCATAAATAGCGTAAACTTGCCGCTGGCATATCGCACAGCTCAGCCACCGCTTGCCAGCGATATTCGGGATGTCCCTTCAAAGAGGGAAGACACCTCGTCGAGCCCGAAAACTTGCCGAAAACAAACGGGTTGATAGGAAGTAAAAAAAAAAAAAGGATTCATCCTATTTCCCGTAACCGGCCGCATCAAGAGGTTCGCTTCTGAAGCGGACTATGGTCCGCCTTGTTTTCAACTGGTGGTATTCGCTAATGTATCCTTTCTCCGAGCGAGGCCCGTCGTCACTCTGCCGGGCCTGGCCGAAGTTTACATTAAAACCCCTTTTGTCTCTCAACACCTGAAACTAATAAGTGATCATAAATTTGACCTTCGAGCGTACCCCGTTGATACTGTACCGGGATGGTCTAGTATAGACAGCGAAGATCCCGGAGCGGACACTCGGTGCCATCGATGTCGAAAGGGTCGATTCGGCCAAACGCAGCCGGGGGTATTTGCATGGGAAATTGTGCAATTAAGAGGAAAAATGCTAAACCTACCGATCACGGCTCTGGGGAGGACATTACCTGACAGGACACAACCGGGGAAAAGGATGTTTCGACCACGGTGAACACACTCGGCAAGAGTGATGGCAAACGATTAATCAAATTAGGCCCACTTGGGAGGTGCCCGTCAGGTTAAGGGTGAAACGGAACGGAAAACGGCCGTTGTATATAGCTTTCCACATGGAAATTTCTTGCGATCATACACGCTAAAGCCTATTAAACCTCATAAATAGGTAAAATGAATCGTAAATAGAACGTAAATCGGCACGTTACTTTCATTCGAGCTCATCGCTTTGAGCATGACTTGCGGAATTCATTCTCTTGGATTCATCCGACATAACGCCTTTCAAAATTTATCAACGTCATGATGCTCACCTTAACTGCTTTAGGCTTGTGGTCATTTAATACTCAATGAAAAGGAAACCGTTACAAATTGAACTTCAAAAATGCAGCCTGTTTGATGAAGAATTCGATAGAACCAGTTGCATTTGGACTTGGACGATTTGTAGCATATGTCCACCGCAGTGTAATCATTTTTGCATAAGCTGTTCCTAAGGAATGCGTAACAATCGTCCCAAACCATGACCAATGAAGGTAAAGCCCATCTATCCTGTCATTTAAATTATGTCTCATCTTTGCTACATTCCATTCCGCACAAAAGAACCCATTATGGGCTCGATTGTGTTTTGCAAATGGAAATCCTCCGGGTTTCTTTTGGGTCTTCGAGCCAAAAATTCATCCATGCAAATCATCCCTGGATCTCCTCACACACCGTGGCCTGTCTCATCGTTCTCCTATTTCTATGCTCGCACACACATAAAACCTTCTGCCCAAAACCCGAATGGATGTGTGCGAATAATTCTGCGTACGCTCATTATGCAGGACGTTCCGTTTGAGAATGCTCCTGCATGAGAAGTCCCGAAATCCCAAATCGCCCCTATTCGCGAAGCGCTCCAGTGTCTTAACTCTAAAAGACGAGTAGAAACAAGACGATGAGCGAGACCGAGCCCGAGTTGTCTTTCTTCTGTCCGTAGCAAAGCAAAACATGGGACCGGCCAAGCGTCCCCTTTTTATCTTGTCCCTCTTGTCTAAACGGAAATCTCTGCTGTGCAGCTTGCGCAATTTTTGGACGACAAAACATACCGCACACAACAGAGTACAAAACGTCCGGTCGATAATTATCTTGCCTGCCCGTCGTGTCCCGCGCGCATCTCCCGAATTGTTCGGACGGCCGGATCTAGGCAGAGGTCAGAAATCTAGCGTTGCACTGCAACTACACGTTGGTCCCGTTCAACAAGGTACCAAGGGATCGCGCGCCTGTCTGTCTTTCAGCTCCGGGTTGAGACCGTGGAGACACACCGACACTACAGCAGCCGCACAGTCAGAAAAGTATCCGCTTACACAGCGTAGAGAGAGAGAGAGAGAGGGATAGGTCGGCTGGGAAAGTGACCGGTACCATCACTGGGGGAATCGTTTCGTTTACGTATTTCCGTTCCGGATCGCTCGACAACTGGGGATCAGGAAAATTAGCCTAGTGGACGCGAGGGTGCGAGTGTGTGTGTGTGTGCAGCACCAAACGGTGTGTCGACGACTGTGGTCGCATTCGGTGGTTCTGAAACTGATTCGGATATTCGATACTTTTTTCCGCTCGTACACCCTAACCATCCGAACGCTTCAGTAGGAATGGGTGTCGACGACTGTGGTCGCATTCGGTGGTTCTGAAACTGATTCGGATATTCGATACTTTTTTCCGCTCGTACACCCTAACCATCCGAACGCTTCAGTAGGAATGGGCCTTGTTCGCTTCACTTCACTGTTTGACAGTTCGGGAACACTGGAACATGGGCACGGCTACGGTTATGGAGAGCGGTTTCGCGAGTAATTTGAATAATTGTTCAAGATGGCGTAATGATATCGGCCGCAGAATCACAACATGCGCACGCACGCGGGTAAACTGGTGAGATGATACCTGGCAAGGATCGGACCGAACTGATGCCAACTTTGTTGTGAACCGAGCGCATGTTATTGCGCGTGCACGATTACCGACGCTAAATGAGGTTAACGATGGTGACGCATTCAACCCCTGTTGAGAGCCGGCGGCAAAGATCTCTGCGACAGGGCCAAACCGAACCGATAGCAAACAATAAGTCAATAGCCAATCATACATCGACACCTTCCCCAGAAGACGTTTGAAATGGTTTTTTTTTTTTTTGGTAGAGACGATCGCTGAAGATCGGCCGATCGCATCATCCTCATCGATAATCGCACGTAACAGAGTTCGAGGCCCAAGGAACACCACTCGCAAGACAGCTTTGATGCTTCTCTTCGCCCATAGACGCCCCTTCTCTCAATGGGGCATTAATCGCTTCGTTGACGGCTGAAAGTGGCAACCCGCGCGCCACCATGAGGCACCAAGAAGGTGTCTTGACACCCGCTGCTTTGATTGCTCATTGCTGAGCTGTTGGTCATCGTTCCATTAGGTGGCGACTATCAAGCGTGTCGGAAAGCACGTGCCCAGTTTCCTTCTCTCCACACCAGACGTGTGCTCTATGGAATGCCTCCTACGGCATGAGATGGCAACTTTTCGGCGCGCGATGAATTCCGATTTCGAACATCATACAGCTTCGAGAGATCCGATCCGTTAGCATGCTGATGGCCACACCAACAAATTTGATTACAAGTGTTATGCCGTGCGTTTAAGAATCTCGATTAAAGAAAAACCCCCCGAGTCTCATTCACCAGCTTCAGACCCACCCAATGACCAATGAGTGTAGTACAACAGCAACAGTAACGCAAACACTTCTCGTCTGGATATGAAGTGTTTCGAAAATTGGATAAAAAGCCATAATTCATAGCCGTTTTTGGGGGCCAAATTTGCACCGCACTGCCGTGGTTCCCAGCCGTCCACTCGATTGACCTACGGCACAGGAGTGCTGCCATTTGAACTGCTCGGTACCCGTGCTACCGTAGTTTACCGTAGCCCGCCACGGGTGCATTTTGGCAATCACTTCCCGTTGACATGCACGTTGTTAACCTCTTCAGGGCGCCTCTTGACTCAGCAAGAATTTCTTCCCCGACATTCACCAGAGTTTCTTTTTTATGTATCTTCCTTTTTGCGTTTTTTTATCCAAACCCCAGTCAGCCAGTCTTTAAATCCTTCGGCCGGTATACCCTCGGAGGCTGTGGTGTTGTTTGCTACAAAGAGGAGAAGAGTGACGATCATTATAAAAAAAAAAATCTCACTGCTTAAACGATCCCTCTGCGTTCGGAAGCTGCCTGTTTCAGCTAATGTGATTAATCTTCACCTTTTTTTTCTTACCGTTTGAATCGGGCGCATCCCTCCGTGTGTATTACATACGTTGACACAACATCACCTTGCCTCAAGCTTCCCGGACTGTTGCTTCTCGTTGCGTTCCTCCGGTTGTCTTACTTACTACACCGGTTTGTCAAGCCCTCTAGGCAGGATTCTGTCGGGATATCCTATTTAAACATCATTTAGCACACCATAAGCAAGGCACCTACTAAAATAAGACACAAAAAGTGTGAGTTTTAAGGGCACACAAAAGGAAGAATGGATGAATAAATGGTTGTTGTGTTTACCATCGGGCGACACGCCAAAAAAGTGGTCCTTTTAAGCTGGAACAAACAATCCGACACCCGGACGCTGCGCCTGAAGCTTATTTGCTCTGCAAACTATCACAATACACTGCAAAAACCAATCTGAGAGGCTGCAGTGTTTGGAGCCTTTTGTTTCGCACCCGAGAGCTGACGGTGCCGGTGCTGATGTTGCACCTAGTAATGCTCCTGATGTCTGGCTTCTTATCATATCAGGTGCTGGAAGAAAAACGACATTGCAATAGCATCTCTTGCTGGTACTGTACAGTTTAATCGTCACTGTTCTCCTGGTTTGCTGGAGGACTACGCAAACATTGTAGTTAAAACGTTCTCTTTCCTGAAACGGGAATATAAATTAATCAGCTTTCTTGGGCAGCAATATCGCTTCGCAGCGTAACGCACTTCCCATTGGGCGTTTTACACATTACTCTTCTCTATTACGATAAGCACAACATACACGCAGTAAAACACAACATGCGAAGACTCATTGCTTCGATCACCAACATGCGAAGATGAGCACCCACCACCATCCAACTCCCCGTACCGTACTGGACAGCACCTATCTCGTATGGCTTGTGCTACAGTGTGCTGGACTGCAGCCAGCAGTTCAACGGCAACGGCGGTTGTTCCAATTTTATTTATGACTTCTCGGTGCGGGATGAATCGTCTCGTTTCGCTTGCACTTTTCCCAAGCTTTAAAGCGAGTTCTCTTTTTTTTGCGCCCTCTTTCCGAACCACGGTCCCGGCGGTTATCGGCACGGTTGGAGCGATTTTTATCATCTCGACCACTTTGGAAACGAGTGCGCGTTCGAGAGCGAACGTTGGTAGAATATTTGCGCGAAGTGCTTCTTTTACCCACTTTTGTATTTCGCATCACTTCACGTTCGGTTTTGGTTTCGCGTCAGAAAAAGATAAGTTATCGCACGTGATGATGTGAAAAGTATATCACGATCAGGATGAAGTTGATGTTCCCCCTTATCCTGTCGCGGACCAAAAGGGAAGGAGTTCAAATTTTTGTTACCACATCGCTGTTGCTGTTACTGAAGGAAATTTAGCATGCCCTTCCGTTTGACGGTTCGGGTAAATTAGGTTAGAAACATGTCTGTAACTTACGGAACCTTGATTCTTGCATGAACACACACACACATACACATCCCCGGGTGACGTTAAATCTGGTTTCTGGAAGTTCAAACGGAAGCTCCAGGTGAAGCCCTGAAGGGGGGGAATCCCTACCGGTAAGAGGATGCACCTCTGCGACTGCCACACGTATGTAACCCATGGGTCTGTATGTAGGCCTCTTCACATGCTTCCAGACGAAACACGGCCACAAAAAGCGAGTATCCAATCACCCACACCGAGGATTTAGTTCTCCAGTTCCTCTTCACGGCGGTGCCCGTGCAGCCGAACGTAACAGATATATAATTATGGTTAAATTAGTCGGTATTCACCTTGCCAGAAGGTTTTCGGATCGAGTGCACCCCGGTGCATTCGTTGTGCTGTATCGTTGCTACCCTCGACACGACACGCGGAAGAGATGCCCTTCCTCGGCTCGACATCTTCCCTCCGTCTCGGCAATGGCCACTTGAACTATAACGGCTAACCTGAGGCTCCCAGAAGCCAACCAGCTGGGAGACCTTAGCCGCTCGAGAGGTCTTCAGTTCACTGCGTTGCGCGTTGGGCTTTCGCTCGCTTGCTTACGAGATAACTCTTCACCTTAGTGCCTGGCTGTGCGCGTCGTCGTACACCTCTTCGTGTCATGTGTTTCACCCGTTTTACTTTTTCGACATTTTTCTTCACACACTGGCGTTGGAGCGTTTGTTGTTGTGGTTGAGTGTGGCTCCAAAATCGATTACGTCCATGCATCGATACGACCTAGTGTCTGCGTAGTGCGCCACCAGTAAGGGTGAACGATGAGATTCTGTCCGGTGCGACAAGATCGATGATCCGAGCCATGAGGTACGTCAGCTTTGGACGACTTGGAACACGCACAGCTTGGCGCATTTTCCAACATCGCAGGGCACATTGGAGTTCGGTGTACACCTAAAAATAGACAGAGAGAGAGAGTGAGAGCCAAAAGCGGGATCCTAGTTTTGCGAACGGCCTGTAAACAATGCGGCAAGTGTTTTGATTGATGCCTTTTTTCTTCTCTACTGTTGCGCCTCCGCTGGTCTGCTCTGCCCACCGATACACCGGTGATGATGAGGCGATTTATTGGATATGACAGTCATACGGTTTACGTGGTCCCGCGATAGAATCAGACGAAGTGAAGTGATTTAACTATCGACCCTTCTATGCACGTACCAGCTGGGGTTTTTGTTTTCGATTAGACGTCCAACCGAGTGAAAGGTGACAGAATGGGGTAGTTACCGGTTAAGTAGGTCTCCTTGACCTCCTCTACCCTTGGGTAGCTTTCGCGCGCCAACAAGATTCCCAGGTCGTCGCGTCGATCGTCGAATCGATCGTCTTATTTCGTGCAGGTTGCCACATTTTTACCGAACTTCAAATTTGAGAACTACTCAAAGCATCTTCTAAAACCGATTGCATTGCGAAGCCTTCGGGCGCATACGGTACGCCACATTCCACCGAAAAAAATGAGGTCGTTCACATTGCGTCCCCTTCGAGCAGTGAAGCTGACACACGGAGAAAATATATATACATGCTGGCTACAATTTATCCTTGGCCTGAAGAATTCTGGCTGAAGGCAGATATCACCGAACCGCAGCATAACCGTGTCGGACAACAGATGTAACAATAACACCCGCAACAACAACAACAACACACACACACGCGGACTAACTTTACGCAAACATAAACGTGCTCCACACTGCAGCGGTGGTCTGGGCAGAATCCTTTCCCAAGCCATTCCCTGGCGAAACTGCTTAATCTCCACCGCGTGGAAGGTAAAGCAAAAAGTCACAAGTATAGGTGTATCGCAGGATTACCTGGAACCGGGAGGCCCGCGAAGTTTCGCCAGTTCGCCATATGGTGTAAATTCAATTTTAAGCAACTGCTGCCGTTCCGTCCAATCCCGATTCCCGCCCAGTACGCACCATCGCACGCGGTGGATGCTGCGTTTATGGGCGCTCTCTCTCTCTCTCTCTCTCAGCTTCATCTACCTTCCAGGTCCGGTTCTTTGAAAAGACCTCGCAGAACAATAACAATAACACAACAATCTACCAACGAAATCCGCAGAATTGCACAGAATCAGCACAAACACCCGCAATATAAGCCGAAGGCCCGCATATGTTACGCGCGCGGTGTTGCTCGCGCAGCACAGAAAGGAAAACGTGCAGCGCATACACAAAACCTTCAAACCCAATGCAACGTGAAACGTGGGTGAGAGAATGGTTGCGTGGATGCGAATTACCTTACCGGTTGTGGGGGGGGGAAGAGCTATGGTTGTAAAGACGGAAAGACGTTCCCTCTATGCGAATGCCTTAAGATGAGGGTTCCACGAATTGCCGAAATTTACTGTAAGAGAATTTGCGCTTTTTTCCTTTCACCAATATACCGAAGAATCTTGTAAATTTGACAAACGAACTCGAAACGGTGTAACCTAATATCACGTTACGTGTTCCGAAGGCGAAAAGACTAACTCCGGAGACTGTGTGTTACATCTCCAGATTAAAGGGTAGCAATCCAATATCTGCTCAGCTGCACGTTCTTGAAGCTTAGAATGTGAATTGACGGTGGACAGTTTGTCCCGGTGACATTTGGCCTTTTTTACCTGACATCACCAACCATTAATCACCCAATAAGTAACCCGGAATCGACAATTTCTCACGTCCCCTTGCGGATCCTGAATTTCTCCACCCATTCCCGTAAGTCCCCGTAAGAGTGTAATGGACTAATTGATTCAATTACATCGCGTGATTAATGATTCGCGGAACACAGTTAAAGTGATGCTCTTGTTCCTTTCCATCTCTTACAAATCTTTTCCTTGCGGAGAAATTCTAGAACTCGGATCATAGTTCCGATTCTTCCAAAAACTGTAACTCTAGAACTGTTTTCTTCCGGATCGCTCGCACAAAATCATTGCAAAAATCATCCCTATCGAGGGCGCTTTTACTCGTTCCCAACAAGACTACGGGCTTTTTTGATGCCAGCCCGTGAAGGCCCGCCCGGGTGATGACTATCATCATCAGCACCATCAACGGGCCATCACTCGGGCCAACTCTCATTTTGCGGCCGTAGCCGTAGCGTGAGAAAATTCCTCAACTTTTATGATGATGCACCACACCACCAGTGCGCTTCGTGATATGCCGGGCATCGCGAGAACTGCATGCTGGATTCTCCTTCCCCCTTCCCACCTTCCGCTTCCATCTGTGCACGTGCCCATCCCATATCTTGCGCTCGGGCTCCGATCGTGCGGCCACGGCTTTATCCGTTTGCCCTGGATCGCTCGCCGGCCGGGTGAAGAAGATGCACCACGCGATTGGAGTTGGTTGCATTCCGGCCAAAGAAAGCATGCCACAAACCTATCTTACCGCGTGTGTGCGCGCGCGCGCAAAAAACGGGCCTTCCGATAATGACACTCTTTGACCATAAGAAGGCTGTGTACTGTGTGAGCCGCACACGGTCAAAGGTCGTGCGTTTTAACTAAAAACTAGAGCGAATCGAAAGTAAATGCAAAATTATTTATCTCTGTATTTATTGAACTAGTTTTTATCATAAAATAGCTCTTTTTTTAAAGTTTAATATACTTAGAGGAGAAATAAGAGGAGGTAAACAGGGAGATCTATGTTGCAGTTGAGGGTACTGTATCGTTTTCGGTCAGGTCAGCTGGCTTATCTGTCTAATGTGTTGTGTGTTGTGCAGCTGCACCATACACACACACACCGGATTAGATAGCAAACCCTAACCTGCATCTCAAAAGGCCGATAAATAGTATCCCCATAGTGTACGAGACAGAACAACAAGGGCCACCAGACATGCTGCTGTGTGTTTTTGTGAATCCTATTCAACGAAGATAAAAAAAAAAACAGTGCACTGATTGCAACTGCAACTGTGGCGGGTCATCGAAGGTTCCCACTACGTTCGAATCGAAATTGCAGCTCGAAGGGACGCCACACACTGCAACGGGGCGGAGTAACTCTACTTGCAAACGTGAACCATGTGGAGCTATTACAATTGCCGGATCCCGGTTTCCGAAAGTCAGACAACAATGTGCGTCTGGCGCGCATGTACCAACAACAACTGTGCAATGAACGAGAGAAAGAGAGAGAGACACAGAGAATAGAGGGAAAAATTGAAAAACAAATGTGGCACAAAGTGGGAGAAGAAAAAAACCTCCCGCACGGAACATAACAAACCATCGATCTCGTGAACTGGACGACGCACCAGAACAACGATGAGAGGGAACGAGGGAGCGTGTGAAGATGGTCAAGGCTTCCGCCCTCTGCGTACAAAAACGCGAAGCCCGCGACAGCGCACACGCGGAACACAGGGATATGTTTATATGTTGGGAGCGCGAATATCACATAAAGGAGGCACGACCACGGGGACATCGGACATCGGAAAACGGAGAGCAGTATCGAGTGTCGCGCGTTGAGAGAGAGCGAGCGAGAGTTTATAAGATTAACATTATTATGCATCAGATTAAAAATAAATTATAATAATATTTTTCACTCTCCCCTTTCCAATGCCGTACCATGAAAGAAGATGTGTCCCATGTGTTCGTTTTTCCGACACCGGGTGGACGCGTTGTGTACGGTTTTCCGGAATTCGGGTTTTTTGGGCGAATTTCTTAAGATGCTCAGTAGTCCTGCGCGCTTTCTTTTGCACACCTTAAATTCGTTTGGTCGTATCGATCCTGTCACCGTATGCAAACGATTGGCGGCTGTAACTCGTTTTCGGCAGATTCAAAAGAGCGGCACCTCCTCGTTCTAGCATCTCTCACACCTTCCTATACTGTACGGATGTACCGTATACGAAAGATCGTCACTTCGCATGAGAAAACGACTTTGGCACACACAAACACACACGGGGCCGTACCGGTAAGTTTATGCTGTGTGAAAAGATATAAATAATTCATTGCACGCCGGGGGTTTTTCGCGAATCCGGGGTCCTTGAATTGAAACATATAAATTAGGCCAGACTCGGCACGGTCCGTGAAACCCGATAGAAGAAGAGGTAGAAGAAGGTATGCCCGGTCCAATCGCGATCGCGAATAATCGGTTGGTGGAAAGCAGCGAAGGTGGTTTATGCTGCGGATTGCGCCTGCACTTTCAACCACGGATTATATGCACCACACGAGGCGGTGAATGAGACAATTGAATGAGAAGGACCCGTTGTTGTTGTTGTTGGTGGTGGTTGGTGCCTTTCGGTGGAATTTTTATTCGATGTCAGCGCTCGTGCCTGATGAGTTTATTTGATTTCCCGTCGTTAACGCATAATAAGGATGCTTTATGGGAGGAAGAGCAAAAAAAAAAGAAGGTAAATAAAAACGGTTATCAAATTATGCTTATTGCGATGTGCTCATGGTTTCGCGGCCTATTGTTGCCTGGGTACATTCGAATTTCCACAGCTGTTTGATGATAAATCCGTGCGGCTCCATTAAAGAGTTGCTTACGAGCGGAGAGCACCGGAGTGTTTACTGGAAGCGTAAAGAGTGTAAAGAGCAGCTCCGTTTCATCTGTGACTTGCTGTAAATTTGGCATGATGCAGTACACTCGACAAAGCCCCATCATCTGCAACATTCTATCGTATCTACAAACCTATAAAATTTAATGTACTTTCCACTTGTACTTTCCGACAGTCAAACATTCGTAACATTAAAACGCTTATCTCGCCCGGTATAGAGAGCACGCGATAGAGACAGCGCTCAGCTCCTTTTACCGAGCCCTCTCTCGGTACCAATGTTCGTCCAGGATTTGTGCTACCGCGGCCACGGACGCCAAGTGCTCGGGGAAAATCAGGGGAAATAAAAACAAAAGGGAAACTGCAAGATGTTGTCCATAAATTACGCACCGAGCGACAAGATACCGCGTCGCGATGCCTTTTGGAAATGAAACGGGGCCGTCGTAGATAGTCGAGGAGAAGGAAAATAGTTCTGGTTTTTACTTTCGTTTGCTACAAGGTTCACAACGACGGCAGGTGTGTGCTGTCTCCGTGTTTTCCGACCAGGAGGATACAAAAAAAAACCCCAGGAAAATGTAGCAGCAGTTAATGTCTTTTTAAACTGCGATGATTGCGGTTCGTCGCTTGTGGTGCTTTTAACGAAAAAAAACTCAAAATTGCCTGTTAAAGGGAAATTCTACGCCAGGATCATCATTAAACTCTACTTGGGAAAATTGTCTCAACTGTGCCCGCCCGAAAACAAAAACCGCAAACCATGCGAACAGTTGCGGTAATGAGAACCTTTTGCTTATCTGCCATCTTACGAACGAATTTTCCTAACAGGCACCTCGAAGCGAACCGCGCCAACCGTGTATTGTGCCTCACTTTTCACCGCTGTTGACTAAACGACCGTGAAGAATTGATTGAAATCACGTACACGAAACAGAACCAAAATCATCTCCCGAGCCCCAGAATGTCCGATTTGCTTTTGCAATTGCGATCTCATTTGCTGCACCGATCGTGCACGTGCAGGAAAAGCTTAACACCGAACCGGTACAAATAAAATCGATTCCACAATCGTCGATCGTTCGGAGCGCAGCAAACGTACCCCTTGATGATTTTGCGGTCACCGCAGGGCAGAAGAAGCAGGTGAATCATTACGTTACCGCAACGCGTTCAACACTTTCGAGCGAGGTGTAAAGACGGTTAGGGAAAATTGGAAAATTTCGCATCACACTTTCAAGAATCGAAAAAAAAATTGATTCCGTACGGATTGATGCGCAACCCGAAACGCAAAAGGTGCAAATTGGAGGTACGATATTGGTCGAATTAGAGAAAATTCAATTGCGTACGAAAACGAGCTGCACGCTCCGGTTCCAAATTGGATCACTAGAACGTGACATGATCTGCAACATTGTGCGAATAATTGGAAAGCATGACGAACATTCCATAATAAACACTTCAAATTTAGTTAAAACTTTGTAAAAGCTGCTCGAATCGAGTGCATTAAACCTCGCCTTGTATCGATCGATCATGCTGCTGTCGGTCTGGAAAAAATCGTGACCTTCAACGACAGCTTCCAGTATCGAGAGTAAACAATTAATTACTCGCAACTGCTCTAACAAGCAGCAGTAACAACAACTGCAAAAAACCCATCCGATTTCATCGTAAAACGTGTCTCACTGCTATGTACGACGGGATTGATTTTAAGCTTTTAAAAACCGACCCCAGAGTCGGTAAAGCACTCGTAACCTGTTGCCAGTCGGTAGTAGGTGGTAGAGCTTGCCATAAATTTTCCAACCAGGTAGCCAGAACAAAAGGCCAACCCGGTGACAATTTATTTTAAACGGTTTGACCCTTATCTAAATCATTTTTCCATCCAACTCCCGGGGCCAATCTTGATGGGCACAATGGTGTAAACAATTTTTGATTTTTTGAGCACAAAAAAAAAAAACCTAAAAGAAATTTATGTATTTTCAATTGACATCGACCTTTGTCATCCTTTTTTTTCTATAAATAGTTTTTGTACAATTTCCTCCATAAAAATCGATAGCATCACATCCATGTTCCCGGTCTCTGGTTCCTTTTCATGATAAAAAAATACCTTTTTTTACCGGGCCGGAAAAGTGGTTTCCCTGTTTTTCAAATTTTATTTCCGCGAGCTTTCAGTGCACCGCTTCCGATCACTATCAGACGGATGCAACCGATGAAAGTAAGCAAGCTAAAGGGACTGCAATGGGTTCTCTTTCCAATGGACTGAAGCGATGCAGAGTAAAAGCACGCACCTGGTGTAAAACAGGAGCTGCTGCGAGCATCCGATTCCGTCGACTGGAATAAAATTTTCCGATGCACAAATGGAACAGGATATCGGCCACTGGTGCGCGCACATTCTACGGCTGAAAAGTGTATCCGATATTGGAACAGATAACACTGGGGATAGGGAAGTGACCACAGAGTATGTGTCTGACAAGCGTACCTTGCGTGCTGGGTGTGCATTGACAACTATATTGACTGCAACGGAAGTCGAACAAAACTGTCAAAAAAGCAGGACATAGTTGCACACAGTTCCACAGTGTGTGATAATATATTCACCTTTTTAGGGATATTTCAGGATACATTGATATCTTACTCTCAGGTAAAGATTTCCGTAAATTTAAACATTTTTACGAATAATAAAATTCGGGATTAGATCCAAGGTCCTTTAATATATAAAGCAACTCATTAATGCTCTATGCCATGAAGGCTGCCTCTGTCAGAGAGAGTAAGCATCCTACTAAAGCATTCAACTCTATCGCCGAACCCACAAACACGCAGACAGAACGTCTACTACAAATCAAACCACAGATCCTGCTAATTTAATTTCCATTTTAAAATCAACCAGCCCAGCTGCCAACGTGAGAGAAAATGCCATAAACGATTAGCTGCACAGCAAATTGCTTTTTCTGTTTTTCTAGCCTTCCGGTAGTGATCGACACCGAGAGCAAATCTCTCTCTGTCTCTCTCGTTGTACCTAAAGCAAGCACTTCATTTTCCCATGCTGTAGCATAACATGTAAAAAAACAGAAACTCGTAAAAACAAAACCACAGCGACGACCCCTCCCAAGTGCCATATTGCGCTTCCACCCACAGAACAAAACAAAAAAAGCGGACGATCGCAAATGTAGCCCGCCCTTCACGCGTGGTTCGTTCCGTGCAAGCAAGCGAAAGATTTATTGGCTATTTTATTTCATTTTAAATAGCATTAATAATCGATGCTCGAGAGTGTGTTAACATGATGGCATACAACAATAATAACCTCTTGTCTTTGGGCACCGCGCTCTGCCTCATTTCCGTTGCCTTCCTAAGAGAAGCGAGGATCGATAGTCTGCCCAGTGAAAGCCACACTGGGCCTGTAGTGAGCCTGAGGCCACAAAAAGATGATGGCCGATCCTTCCGTGCGAGTTGCCGATCTTGAAAGCTGCATTTTATGGGTTTACATCTTCGGCGCTCCGGTACACGCGGTGCCGCTCGTTCGTACCATGCAAACTGTACCACGGTTCTTAGTACACACACTCTAGCCTTAATTATCTGATTTATGCCGGTAAATCGCGGCTCACAGCTTGAGGCAGTCGGTCCGGGCTAAAGTGCACGCTCGTTTACGAAACAGCTAAAGCAGCACGGTGTAGTACCACGCTGCTGCACAGTTACACACGGCCACGGCGATTCCGGCAGCCGGATCGTTTAAGCTTCATTTTGATTCAATTACCATACCGCTTATCGGGGAAGACTAAAACACAAGAGGCCGCCTCGAGCGCAGTTCAATCACGAAATAACGTGTTCATAACGCTTCTGTCGAGCATCATAATAAGGAGGATATTTTACCACCAGAAGGACATCATCTTGAGCAAATGAATGTAAATAAATGACGATTGTTTCGCTTACGAAAACCGTTTCGCAATCATCCAAGAGCGGCAAACGAATCCTGTTCCGAATGGACTGTTTACACGCTCCAAACCGTACACAAAAACACATTCCGATCGTTGAGCTTATCAAAAATGGTACTGATAAGCCACCAGGCTGATAGACCTGCCGATCGAGGCCTACCATAGAGCGTCTTGCGACGACTTTCATTCCAACACAATTAGCTGCTCTAGGTCATGCATAGGCATAGGCATTGGTAGGCGCTCGCGTCTTCTAATCAAAGTCCCTTTCGATAAGCTAACGCAACGATGCTGGGGACATGGTAAAGAATCCACTCGCAAGAAGTAGGAGGAAAAATGAACCATCCCTCCGATCTTTACCCATTGGGGATGGGTCGTTTTTCTTTCTTCATAAACCCACGATCGAAGGTGCCACTTCGGTGACTGGGGTAGAAGGCGCACACACTCAATGACAGTAATAATCATAAATAATTAATGCTCATTTTTTCGAAACTTCATTGTTTGCTCAACAAGCTCGCGTCACCGCGTGCGCACGTTGCTGTGTGCGTGGACCCGGAGGAGCTGTGTTCGTTGTCGTCGGTTGTTGTTCGCAGGGAAGAGAGTGAGGAGTTAATTGTAGCTTCGGTCGGAGTACGGGACATCGGGGTGTAGTAATGATGAAGGGTTTCAAGGGTGCGATATGGATGGAAAGCGGATTAACGGCGTCGGGTGCTGCAACACAAACACACACGCACAACATCATAATCAACGAGCGTTTTGAGTACTCCGGAGCTGTCCAATGCATGCTCTTGCGCCCCGAGAGTTCCTCAAGTAGCACCCCGTGTGTACTTGCAGTGTGTACGGTTCTAAGTGGCCCTGACAGAAATAACGGAGCAAGAAACACCGTTTGCCTCACTGGTCTATGAATATTTAAATTTCTGGATGCTCGAAAGAAAACGAAATTGAATTACAATTGCACATATCCAACGAAAAAGGGAGAACGAGTTTGTCACCACCACCATGAAGGCCGGAATCACTTGGACTTACAACATTCTGACACTCACATTTTATCTGTCATGAGCTTTTGCTTTCGGTAACGAATCTTCCAAACAACTAATCACATTCTATGCTATGCTTATTTCCCGATTTCTTTACAGCCGTCCAGCGAGGTCGAGTTCCACCGTCACAACCACCGGGCATACCGTACGGCCAGTACTCCATACCAAACGGTGACTCCGTGGCCGGGTTCAACGGTCACTCGTACCTTAGTTCCTACATTTCGTTGCTGTTGCGAGCGGAACCCTACCCTACGTCCCGGTACGGTCAGTGCATGCAGACGAACAACATTATGGGCATCGACAACATCTGCGAGCTGGCCGCCCGGCTACTGTTCTCCGCCGTCGAGTGGGCCCGCAACATACCCTTCTTTCCGGATCTCCAGGTCACCGATCAGGTGGCCCTGTTACGGCTCGTCTGGTCCGAGCTGTTCGTGCTGAACGCATCCCAGTGCTCGATGCCGCTGCACGTGGCCCCGCTACTGGCGGCGGCCGGTCTACACGCTTCCCCCATGGCAGCCGATCGGGTTGTCGCCTTCATGGACCACATCCGGATATTCCAGGAGCAGGTGGAAAAGCTGAAGGCGCTACACGTCGACTCGGCCGAATACTCCTGCCTCAAGGCGATAGTCCTCTTTACCACAGGTAAATTGCTGGACAATCTCTTCGGCGATGTCCACGCACTGCTTGCCAAAACCAGCACCCAGCTACACTCCCTCCAGTCCGAGTCGGACGTTATCCATCTGGCGCAGGTACATCTGTACCGTACCGCCACCAGTACTACCTCTTCCACGTCCACCACCGGACATAATACGACCGATTCACCAAACAGTTCCATCGCTAACATAACGCTCAACAGTTCTAGCGGTAACTCCTCACTAACTTCCTCCACCTCCATGGTGTCCAACTCGGATCTGGCGGATACATCGGGTGCGCCACCGACCGCTGTAGCGTCCTCGATCGCGTCGCCCTCGGTGACGACGACAACGACGCTACCGGCTACCGGCCATTCGACCGCCGAGATTAACACCACCACCGCCCATAACCATAACAATAACAATGATCTTAAAACCATTAACCATAACCTAACCACCACACAGCAGTCAAACGCTAGTTCCACGGCACCCAGTGTTGGTTCACCATCGCTAGTGGCGGCCGGTGTTGGCGCACTGTTTGGCAGTAATGCGCAGTCCAAGACACCGCCGCTACCACTGTTCAACTTCCACCAGAACACACCGAACCGATCGTACCACGGTACGCTGGATGATTTTGTCAATCTGAGCAGCAGTAGTCCGTACGCCGTCGGTTCGGCCTTCTCGTCCAGTTTCGGCTCGAACGGTATCTTTACCCCGTACGGTAGCAGTAGTTTGCAGGGACCGATACCATCGGCCGGTTCCAAGTATCTTAGCCATGGTGGGAGTAGCTCGGACTACAAGTTTTCCCCGTACAGTCCTTGGAGTAGACGATAGTGTACTGTATAGTGGCTTCTAGTGTCCGAGGATATGATCTTTCGACTGATCGCTCTGTCTCGTGTGACTTCACTCGAAAAACCATATCGCCGTACTGTGCACACATAGTGGTATCTGTTAGTTCCTAATATTTAAGCGTCCGTGCTCGTAGTTGTTCTGTACAGATAAGCACCCTATTGTATCAGTATTTGTTACCAAAAACGAGACAAGTCAACGTTACGATGTATCTATAGCTCTATGTACTGATAGCCTAGTGTAATGCATCTCCCTAATATCATAGTGTGGTACTCTTAAGCTATTTATTTAACTTATGCTCCACTCTCTCGCTCTGTATTGTACTGTGTAAGCGTTGGTTATGTAGATTCGTAAGTCTCCATCTGTACACACACACACATCTGTGGGTTTAGTTCTGGTCTGCCTCTTCCTAGCTTTGTTGCGCTGTAACCTTTCCGCTTCATCGCACAGTTAGCTCAGGATGGGATTAGATTAGACTCGCGCGTTCGTGGCCTGCAACTGCAAAAGTAGAGTGAAAAATAAATGCGATTTCGTTTAGTACAAAATAAAACCCGTACCGTGTTCCGTTTAGTTTGCGATGTTGTCGAAGTCCGCTCAATCGATAGAGTGTTCCGCCGATTTTTTGCCATGATTTTTCTCCTTCTAGAGCTCTACTCTACGCGTACCGCATGTCTCTTCGGGGGGGTGATTTCTTCTTGAGGTTCGTGCTTCCGATAGTGTCGCGCGTACTTGCTTGCCGCATTCTGCCTGATTCAATCTTTCTCGTGTCGTTCGTCAGAATTCGTGTCGCAATCAGGTATCCGCACCGTTTCTTCTCCAACGTGTGTCTTTATTCGTGTATGTAGCTGATAGGTTGTAGATTGGATTAGGTAGTACATCACTCCTCGAGAATTTCCGTATTTTCTTGCCTTTCGAATGACAGTCGCACACGCGCAGACAAACACTCCTGAGTTTTATCCCATCCAGCGCAAGGCGTCACATACTCCAAATTCCTAACCATCATTCCCGGGAACGGGGCGACATCGCACAGAAATGTTGCACATTATGCGCGTTCGGATGCCTTCAGCCCGCTCTGTATTGCGGCATTTCGCTGCAGCTCTTGTGTTTACCACTTTTCGGATAACATTACCGTGAAGCTGCTTCACAACACCGCACCGGTTGAAGATGAGAAACGCGAAACGAAATCAGAATCGGACACAACAACAACAGAGCAACGCGTACACCGAATGAATGCGAGTCGTGTTGCAAGGAATTGCTTCGTTCGCTCTTGAAGATTTCGTTGTTTGCTTTGTACTTGCACCCGGACCAGCCTCTCCAGACCATTTTCCACAAGTGATCGTCCACATCACATTCAAGTCGGCACGGGGAGGATGGGGAGCGAGAAAAAATCCGTCGACCACGGCCAAGATGGAAGATGTGAAGTGAAACAAACGCAAAACATGAATTCATGTCTCGTGCATTTTCATCTTCATCATCATCATCAACGCCACGACGAACTCGTCCTCGGCCGTCGACGTTGACTGCGCCAAAGCGCCGCTGTTTCGTGACGTACCTGGCCGTACCTATCACTCCCAGACGGTTTACCCAACCATCTGACAATCTTCGGAACGTGGTGCCTGCAGAAGGTAGCCCCAGCAGTAGCACTATTGCCGCCGGAGCTGCTTCTAGCGGGCCTTACTGTTGTTATCCCCACGCGCAGCCAAATGGTCACACTGTCTCCTCGGGAACTGGTGCATAAATAAAGCGCACTGCTCGCATCGCATCGTTTCCTTCTTCGTCTTTTGCCGTCATCTCACATCGCCCACCGGCAATCCATCCTAAAACCGAGTCGAAACGGAAGGATCTCCGGTCGAGATTAGAGACCATGACCGTGAGGTGTATACCGTATTTTTCTTTTCAATTCTCAGCTCCGTAGAACCCGCCTGCAGCCGGTAGTCCTTTTGTCGGATCTCGCTCCTCACGGAACACGCCTTACCGCGATGGGCAAAAGGTCACTGTGAGATGGTCACTGTGCGGGATACTACCGCACCATAAAGCTGGTGCGCTTGAACTTCACGCGAACTGATCACCACCAACCGTTTGCTAATGGAGAGCGCGACTACACTCCGCTGTGTCTGGGACTGTGTTTGGGGCTCATTTAGCCGCTTTCGGGTGCATGTTTCGCGGAAATTAAATTGAAATAATTTCACAACACAAAACACACAGCCTTCGGGGAGGGGGGAGTCACGCTCCTCACTACTCGGCCTCGTAGACCCTTGGTGCCAAGAGCATTCGTGCCAAGATGTTACGACTCTTGGCGCCTGGCTAGGCGGCACGACCAAGGAAATGTTGCACGTTTCCGAAACGCTTATCGCACCGGGATAAATTAGCGATGTTTACAAGAGCTGTAATGTACCAATTCGATGTTTCACAATGAAAAACCAAAGCGTACACCGATGGAATGTACCACCACCAGCAGGATTTTGTCTGTCTGATTCACAGATTTCCTCGCAGTTGTGAGGATACAACACAGGGAACGCAAATAATCAATACGAGCATTTTATTTACTTTTATTTTAAACTTCAACATGTGCCTCATTTCGATTTCGGTTCGCTCGTATGTTATTATTTATAGTCACCACCCTGGCATGTCTCTCATGTCTCGCCGTTCTCTACCGAAGAA
Source organism: Anopheles maculatus (assembly GCA_002091835.1). Taxonomy (NCBI): domain Eukaryota; kingdom Metazoa; phylum Arthropoda; class Insecta; order Diptera; family Culicidae; genus Anopheles; species Anopheles maculatus. The sequence goes on from KZ061597.1 coordinate 523,372, forward strand.
TTATTGACCTTTTTTAAACTCACTCCCAAAACCCAATAGTCTTCTGATCATTAAATTGAGATTTTTTTTTCGGAAGGAAGAAATAACTTTGCAACAACTCCCGCGCAAAAACCCTGTGCTCCATAAATAAAGTCCACCAAAGCGCAAGAATTATTGTAAATCAATTTCTTCCGCTCAATAAATTCCACCATTCAGTGTCATGTGTGCGTGTGTGTGTGTGGTTTTCCCCCAACTGGTGGAAGTTATGGTTCATTTTTTGTGCCTCTCTGACTTGAGTTCTTTACTGTAGTCGACCTTTCCGTGCCGGGGAACTACGTTTCCAACGAGATAGAAATAAAAACATTGCGACAACGACAACAGTATCACTTCCGTGGAAGAGGAATGTTGGTCGCTTGTTTCGATTACGATTAAATCATGCGAATAGATCAAACGGGCAGACGAGCGTGGAAGCGAATTCTTTAAATTCTTCTCCCGAAAAAAAACACCACCCAACAGAGGATGCATCCACAGGAATGTCTGTGATGTGTTCTAACAGAAACAACAACAAAAAATGATGCCAAACATCTGTAAGATGTGCCGCACAGTCCGAGGCATCGCACACATCCGGTAGATCCGCATTGTCACGTGCTTCACGTACTGGCGATAAATTTCCATACCGTCTAACACACATACATTTTCTTCCACTTCGCCGCAAGATCGCAAGGTCGAATCTTTCTACTGACAAACCTGCGCTGCATGCCTCAGAGAAGGCGGACGATTAATTAGAATGCACAATGGTATAATCCGACGGGAATGTGTTACACAAATTGATTCCCTGTTTTATCTTACCAAGCCACATACGACGGTGTATCACCTACGACAAACCATGTAAATATTACCATCGGATATGGTTTCCCAAAAAGTTGGTCTTCCTTTTTAGACCGAATGTCCTGGAGGATGAGAGCGAGAGCTGGGGATAAAGTTTTCACCAGTTTCTCCGCTAGTAGTTTGGCCTTAATATATTAAATTGTTTGCACAATTTTTCCCACTCTTTAGTGGGATATCCCCCCAACTGCACTGTTTGTCCCTGTTATCCAGTCAACTAATCTTCGACCTCCGGGACACCCGGACAGCAATGGTCGTTGGCACCGATTTGTTTGTCGGGCTTTATCTAGTAGGGGGGGATGAGATGATGTTCCTAGATTGAACAAAATCAAGGATCCTGTACAGGAAAGCCCATAAAGTTTCCAGTAGTTAGCGACGGTGCCGTTCTGGATGGAGGGAAATCTGTTTAATCTTTTGGGCCAAATTTACATATCAAAAACTAATGCCACACAAAACAATGGGTGTCATTTTCAAACAAAACCTCAAGCTCAAAGGTTGCCCCCTTTTCCGCAGAAAGGGTAAACGAATGGCGCGCGTGATGGCCCATAACAATAAGCGTGTCCCTCTTCTGTCTTGGCTTAATTTAATATTCTCCCTCTCCGAAGTTCCGATTCTCTTCACACCGACCCACCGTAGGTGTGTTACACACTAACCTCTGTCGCACTATTGTTCTTGCTCGATTCGGCGAGTTGCAATTCGAAAGGGATCCTTCAATTTCCCTGGGAAATGTCAATTTCCTGCCCATCGCCGCTGACATTTTCGACAACCAGACGAAAGAGGTGCCCCCCGTTTAGTACGACTGCTGACCGTGACGAAATGCTTTTGACACTTCGTTTTGAGCGATAATAACAAGAAACAGTGACATTTGCGATTGGTTACGCTCAGTATAAAGGGCACGAGACGGGACGAGCAAGGCAAAGGTGTCAAGAAAACAAAAAAAAAACAAGGATAAACTCCAGAGTGTTAGTTTTTTAATCAACAAAAATTTTTGCTCCCGCAAAACGCCAACAACATTCTTTCCCAATTTGCTTCACGCTTTGTTATCTACGGTATAAACATTGCACGTTCATTAAGACTTCACTTCACGCTTGCACAGACCCCATTTCCAATCTCCGGAAACCACCAAAACCAACCAACAAAAAAACACAACCTTTACAACTTAACCCAACTCGAAGAGATGATCCGATTCACCACCACCACCATCGCGTCACCGATTAATGGCATAAATAATCAACCCTAAGCAAACCTTTTTATTCGGATTTTGCCAGCTGCGGCTTACCAGCTTCCGATCTTTTCGCCCTCCTTCACCGAGCAGTGGGTTTCTCCCCTAACCAGGGTCGAGCAAAGCCACACGAACATGCCACTTGCGCACACAACACAACACACAACAATCAACATTTATCTCCCGCCAACTAACCCTTTCTGGCTGTGTAACATAATTTACATACTTCCCAAAAATACGTCACCTCCCTCCTTTAACGCGCTCTCTCTCTCTGTCTTGGGGCGTCGCACGGATTTTCTCGGGGTTGGACAAGCATCCGGTACAAATGGTCGGCACACGACCAAACACTTGCTACCATTTAGCACCTTGCAGCCGGTTGCCGGTTGCGGTTTCCTGCGGCATTCACACCACAAGGACAACTGCGATAAGGCCTCCCTCCCGGGAATTTGGACATTTTCTTCACACACAAACACACGCAACAGAAAGTGTCCAATTGACCACCCGAAAGAGGATAGCGAGCGCCCACACCGATGCGCGTAAATCCTTGCCGGAGCTGTCGCGGTGTGTATGCGTATTTTAATTATAATTTCATTCACTTGGCACAATAAAAAGGTTAATTATCACTTGCTAAAACTCGCGCCACCGCTCACCACTCAGGATGTGTGTCGAGAGCAATTGAAAACCACGGTGACACGTGCGAGGGCAGAACACCAGTGGTCTATTGTTTGCACGGTGTCAGTTTCGCTTGCCGCAGTTAGAGGACTCGTGCGACAAGCGAGCTATTGACAGACGAGGTGAACTGAGGCATCAGGCATTCTTCAACCTCACCAAGAAGACCGAGACTCTGGAGATAGCTGCAATAGCTGCATTGTACGAGGTATCGATATCGAGGTATGCCAATAGAGATACTTCACATCTACCTCCTAGAATTCTGAATGCTTACACAACTCGTACTGTCGCTGACTCCCGCGGTAAAATAAGCCACGGGGGGAGGATAAAATTGCACATAAAATTACGCAAAAAATAGGTGCGAAAGGTCGGGCACGGACGGATTAAAGCCGACCACCGTTTCGCATTCGCACCAAGTACATCCCGTCCGTGCACATTCTCACCCGAGCCACCATTAACGCCATAAAACATAATCATCATCATAACAATAAAGCAGCCAGCAAATTATAAATACAGTAAATTTCTGCGTAGATAATAAAATCTGCTATTTTATCGCTTCGAAAGTTTGCACATGAACGGGCATTACGATGCTGGGCGGGGAGATACAGAAGGAAGAGAGGTTCATTACAACACTGACGCAGGAAGGAGAATATCCGCTAGAAAATGTGCCAATCAATTGGAAACTTCATGCGATATTACGGGAATTGCTTGGAAAATGTTGCCTCATTACGCTAGCTTGACCCACTTAAAGTGCGTTGAAAGTTGCCAAGTTGCAGGAGCTTTGGAAATGATGAGTGGCAATTGTATGCCATTTCTAAGCAACAAAAATGAAGATGATCGAGAACCTTTCTTTGGACATGTTTTCTACCTTTTTGTAGCTATACTTGGTAAGATCCTTTAAAACTTGGAATCGCTCTCGGTACACTTCCGGTGGCACAACTACCCCATGTAATGTGTACTAAATCCGTCGAATTACACACTACTCACAAGCGGTGCGCTTTTTCACACCTCGGAACCACAATGGCTAACCAGGAAGTAACCTATTTACACCGCAGAGGTCACCGAAAGGTTCCTCTAGTACAAGCTACCCCCGGGACTACAGTAACCCGAGACGGAGCTCGATTTTAATCCATGAAAATATCTCAAAACCGACGCTCACACAACGTGAGCGTACTATTTCCGCTTTGTCGTTGGGCTCAGATATTCGGAATTGAAAACTTTGTTTTTATAAGCTTATAACCGACTAATCACATTAGAGGTTGGTGGGTATGTTGGTGACCACACACCCACACACACACACGCACATAACAAAACACTCAGCCGACGTTCAAGTACTTCCTTCCTGTCTTTGGGTTGCCTAGATTGCCGGGTCTTGTCGGACCAGTGCACACTCAACCAAGCAAGTCCCACTGACAGGTTCACCTCCAAGGTATTCACTTTGGGTCAGTGCATCGAGTGTGGCCAATGTCCGCGCGACACTCGATTGGTTCAGCGCGATAACGCAACAGAACAGTACACACTGCCTCCTCTGTCCCGGTGTGCACACACGCACCCAGACTGTCGCCCTCTAACCTAACCTTAATCACCTTAAATATAATAAAATAGAATAATCCTCCGACTGTGCCCGTCGATGCAGTACACACTCAGTTGTTCGGTCGGGTACCAGGATTTTCCCCATCACACACACACACACTATCGGATGGGTGCGAAAAGGATTTGGAGGCTCGCGGCTAAGCTCTTTAGCGCATCGGCGAACAACAACCGGCTGGTTTTGGGAGAATTGGGTAGCCGGAAAAATCAACAAAAACTCATCCCCACACTACACTGCTCGAATTTCGGTAGTAAGTTCACCACTCTCGTTTATTTACCCGGTCGCCGGCATCCATCCGGTATCTGATACGAGCATGCATTCAACTTTCCGGTTTGCTGAAACGCCGACCGGTCGGAAGCTAGACCTCATGTATTGATGTCTCGGTCTGTAAAGGCCGCCGATCGTCCAGACGAAAAAACTAACAATAAACAAACCGACAGCACGAGGACGAGCGTAACTACAATCGCGGCCCCATCGGATGCGCGCTGTTGTTTGCGTTTGGCGCCTACCGTGGATGCGACCTGTCCCCGTGAGCCACAGACACCTTCGACACCTTGGCACGGTAACGGTGACCGCGACCATTTCCCAATAATGCCAAATCGAAAGCAGCAAGAGTTGCGGTGAAAAAACAAAAGGCAGAAAAAAAACCGGGACCGGGACAGGGAAAAATAATCCTTCGTAAGCCATATTATTAATTTTTCTGTGCGGTTTTCCATTACACACGCACACATACCGGGCCGATGGAAGTGATGAACAAGTTCAGTTCCGGTTCGGGAGAAACAAAAGGCAACAATACGGTCGGCAGTAATGGGTGGAAAGGTGAACCTTCAAAAGGTGCGCTATTCCTTTACAGTGGAGAATTTTCCACCCAAACATAACAATGCATCGGTGGAGATTGGAAAATGCGTATTTCGGTGGAGAGTAGGTCCGTTGTTCCAGCTCATCGATGGTGGCCATTGTCCAGAACAGGGATTTGTAAAAATCACTGTGAAATTTTACTTAATATTGAATTTGTGACAAATAATTTCAACAATTGTTACATTAAAACAAATGCTCCACACTACAAAGCGTCACACATTTTGTGCGTTTTCACTAAACTCCACACCAAACTGAACACAAGCAGCATAAAGCCGAAAATCAAATTAAGAAGATAAATACACAACAATACACCACCATTTCCTCGAGTGGGTGATGAAAGTTAACCCCTTTTCCCTTTTTTTCCCCCGGTGAATCCTGCCAGGGAATAGAGGTCCCGTCCCCCACACGCAATGCCATAGGCCAGCGCATTCATACAGCCATTACACCACCACTCAACAATCGCATTTTTTCCCGGCGGTTTAACAAATACAATCAGGTGGGGGAAAAAAATCAGCGAAACGGAATGAGAATACGCACTTTTTGGGTTAAATGCAGCCACCATTGGCGTTTAGAAGGAATGACAACATTCTGTCATTTCCGGAACCGCAGGAGATGCCCCCTTCTGTACCATTTTCTTCTCGTGGGAGATGATTTTTCTTTGCGGCCCTTTTTCCCCCCTCCAACGCCTTGTCCTTGTGCCAGGCGCTTCCACTCGCCGCCGTGGAGTTGATATTTTTATTTAATTTTCAACAAGGATATTATTATCGCTCATCGCACGCGGAATAAATTGGCAACCCTTTCCCAGACAATCATGTTAGGGAACTTTGGGGAGGGGGGGGGGATCTTTTTTTGCCTGTTTTACGCGTTGTGTTATGGAATGAAATTTCAATTTTATCATTATGATTACACTTTACCATTATTTTCATCCATGCGTGCAATATTATCCTCTCTGTGGGTGTGTTTTTCTTTGACGGTAGCTCGGAGGGTTCCGCGTTCTATCTTTTCGCGTCCGCCGGCTGCTGTTCCATCGGTATAGTACTTCCCCCGCAAACGGTAGGTGCAAATGTTTGTATTTACACGAGAGCTCGCTATTCGCTTCTCGAGTGCACACATCAACATTTTGGGAAGCTTTTCCGGGTGGATTTTTCATCGTTGTTTACCGTAGCGATTTTCTGCCACGTTGAAAGGAAAACATTCATCGGCGTGTTTGAGTTTACAGATATTCTTTCAATTCTTACTGTGTGGGTAGGATGAGATATTCACAATCAAATTAAAATTCACGTAATCCGGACGAAGTTTGTTAATCGATATACCCGAACAGATACCACACTAATCAATCCATCTACTATATCTTTAAATTGTGCATGCAAACAACAATCGTGCCTGCGACCTTACAAGATCACATACAATTCATTAGCGATTGCCTCATTACCTTAGAAACTGTCATAAAACAGGCCATAGTATAAAATTCCAACACAACCTTCTTACATTGGATAACCCTGAGTGAACCGATGAACTTGTTGAACTCAGAACTCTGATGCTCTGGAAAAGCAATAAGGTTCCTCAAGGTTAAAGCTACAAGCACAGAACCATTTAAAACACATCCATGTACATTTTACTACCTTGGAATCGTTTACGATACCAATGTAAGGCATGTAATGATGAGAGATTGTAAAAAACAGGGTTCTATTGTACATGATAACCATATTGAATTGGCCCATTTCACTGGTCAGAACCTTGGTACGGTCCTATCATTGCAATGCTGCAATAAATAAATCAAATTGCCAATGGCCAAAGCCAAAACATGAACATTAAGGAACAAGCAAACCTAATCGAACTCTAACGACCGATCACTACACAGTACCATAAACACAACAAATAATGTATAACCTGGCATCCCGATCCCGTGTGCCATAAATGCGCTCGCAATAAAACACTGGCGGAAAACTCGAGCGTGTAAAAACATAAATCGTTCTCCCGGTACACCTCCTAAACAACCGGATTGAAATGTCCCGTAAAATGGTACAGATTTTATGAGATCTCGTACATCAATCCCCGGGTTCAACTTCTTGATGCACATCGTGTAAGATCAGCAACCTGATTTTATTTGCATGGTTTTATATGCAGAAACATGCAAAACAAAACTGCATTCCATTTTATGCACCGACTCTCTCGCAGATTGGAATTTCTTTTGATACCTCGCACACCATCTGTTGTCCGTCCGTGAATGTGTGATTGATATCGGAATCGTTGCGGAACTTCAAATTGCCTCCGGGTTGTCACCTTTCGCCCAGGGATCTCGGTGAAAGTATGGGCGTTTGCCGACAGACAAATGTGCGTAACGCTTATCAAACCCGCCGGGGTTAACCAACAACAAAGCCAACACCGTACTGTGTGACGACCAGCCGGGATGACTCAGCATGACTCTTTGGTTTCTTCCTGATGGTGGCTCGCAGTGCGTTGCCTGAAAGGTGCAAAATTGAATAAATCATTAATAATTAACTAATCGCGCAATATTTACACTTCATTTCGATGCTGATTTATGACGGGTACGCCACGGGTATCGTGGGTATACTCACGGGCAAAGCGCACTTGGCAAATGATGCTGCGTTGTTGATAGGAATGATCGGGCTAAATGGAGAGAGAGAGCCAACAACAGGCTGCTAAAGTCATCGGACGTCAAGAGGTGGTAAATCGAAATCAGATAAAGCACGCCGGTTTGGGGAAACTCCTGCTGAGGAAACAGCTCCAAACAACCGCAGCAGCCCGAGAACTTCGCCAGGAAAAAGGGCCACAAAGCGTCCGGGGAGAATCCAGGGTGGAATCGATTTGGATCGATCGGGTATAGGGAGCGTCGGTCGTTCCATTTTCTAGCGGACGACTCCCAAAACTGGCTGGGCAGAGAAAAGAAAGAGTTACTCAAATATTTATTATTGAATAAATGAAAATGACAAAAACTCCCGCTGGGCCGTTTCAGGAAGACATAATAACTTTCCCCTCGCTTCTGCCGTTCGCGCCATTGCACGATCTCGCCGGTGCTTTTAGAAGAAGGTTTAAGGCGAATATGTACAACACCGTGTTCTCTCACGAAGTTTGGAAAGTGCAATTTATAAATTTTACACCTCGTACACACGGGTTCAAATAAACTTACCCAATCGATCCGTATCTCGAACGGTTTGCCTTGGATGAAGAAGGTTTTTTTTCCCCTTCGTTTTCCACACGGTCGGCAGTAATGGGTGGAAAGGTGAACCTTCAAAAGGTGCGCTATTCCTTTACAGTGGAGAATTTTCCACCCAAACATAACAATGCATCGGTGGAGATTGGAAAATGCGTATTTCGGTGGAGAGTAGGTCCGTTGTTCCAGCTCATCGATGGTGGCCATTGTCCAGAACAGGGATTTGTAAAAATCACTGTGAAATTTTACTTAATATTGAATTTGTGACAAATAATTTCAACAATTGTTACATTAAAACAAATGCTCCACACTACAAAGCGTCACACATTTTGTGCGTTTTCACTAAACTCCACACCAAACTGAACACAAGCAGCATAAAGCCGAAAATCAAATTAAGAAGATAAATACACAACAATACACCACCATTTCCTCGAGTGGGTGATGAAAGTTAACCCCTTTTCCCTTTTTTTCCCCCGGTGAATCCTGCCAGGGAATAGAGGTCCCGTCCCCCACACGCAATGCCATAGGCCAGCGCATTCATACAGCCATTACACCACCACTCAACAATCGCATTTTTTCCCGGCGGTTTAACAAATACAATCAGGTGGGGGAAAAAAATCAGCGAAACGGAATGAGAATACGCACTTTTTGGGTTAAATGCAGCCACCATTGGCGTTTAGAAGGAATGACAACATTCTGTCATTTCCGGAACCGCAGGAGATGCCCCCTTCTGTACCATTTTCTTCTCGTGGGAGATGATTTTTCTTTGCGGCCCTTTTTCCCCCCTCCAACGCCTTGTCCTTGTGCCAGGCGCTTCCACTCGCCGCCGTGGAGTTGATATTTTTATTTAATTTTCAACAAGGATATTATTATCGCTCATCGCACGCGGAATAAATTGGCAACCCTTTCCCAGACAATCATGTTAGGGAACTTTGGGGAGGGGGGGGGGATCTTTTTTTGCCTGTTTTACGCGTTGTGTTATGGAATGAAATTTCAATTTTATCATTATGATTACACTTTACCATTATTTTCATCCATGCGTGCAATATTATCCTCTCTGTGGGTGTGTTTTTCTTTGACGGTAGCTCGGAGGGTTCCGCGTTCTATCTTTTCGCGTCCGCCGGCTGCTGTTCCATCGGTATAGTACTTCCCCCGCAAACGGTAGGTGCAAATGTTTGTATTTACACGAGAGCTCGCTATTCGCTTCTCGAGTGCACACATCAACATTTTGGGAAGCTTTTCCGGGTGGATTTTTCATCGTTGTTTACCGTAGCGATTTTCTGCCACGTTGAAAGGAAAACATTCATCGCCGTGTTTGAGTTTACAGATATTCTTCCAATTCTTACTGTGTGGGTAGGATGAGATATTCACAATCAAATTAAAATTCACGTAATCCGGACGAAGTTTGTTAATCGATATACCCGAACAGATACCACACTAATCAATCCATCTACTATATCTTTAAATTGTGCATGCAAACAACAATCGTGCCTGCGACCTTACAAGATCACATACAATTCATTAGCGATTGCCTCATTACCTTAGAAACTGTCATAAAAAAGGCCATAGTATAAAATGCCAACACAACCTTCTTACATTGGATAACCCTGAGTGAACCGATGAACTTGTTGAACTCAGAACTCTGATGCTCTGGAAAAGCAATAAGGTTCCTCAAGGTTAAAGCTACAAGCACAGAACCATTTAAAACACATCCATGTACATTTTACTACCTTGGAATCGTTTACGATACCAATGTAAGGCATGTAATGATGAGAGATTGTAAAAAAAAGGGTTCTATTGGTTCATGAATACCATATTGAATTGGCCCATTTCACTGGTCAGAACCTTGGTACGGGCATGAAGTTTCCAATTGATTGGATAACCCTGAGTGAACCGATGAACTTGTTGAACTCAGAACTCTGGTGCTCTGGAAAAGCAATAAGGTTCCTCAAGGTTAAAGCTACAAGCACAGAACCATTTAAAACACATCCGTGTACATTTTACTACCTTGGAATCGTTTACGATACCAATGTAAGGCATGTAATGATGAGAGATTGTAAAAAACAGGGTTCTATTGTACATGATAACCATATTGAATTGGCCCATTTCACTGGTCAGAACCTTGGTACGGTCCTATCATTGCAATGCTGCAATAAATAAATCAAATTGCCAATGGCCAAAGCCAAAACATGAGCATCAAGGAACAAGCAAACCTAATCGAACTCTAACGACCGATCACTACACAGTACCATAAACACAGCGAATCATGTATAACCTGGCATCCCGATCCTGTGTGCCATAAATGCGCTAGCAATAAAACCCTCGCGGAAAACTCGAGCGTGTAAAAACATAAATCGTTCTCCCGGTACACCTCCTAAACAACCGGATTGAAATGTCCCGTAAAATGGTACAGATTTTATGAGATCTCGTACATCAATCCCCGGGTTCAACTTCTTGATGCACATCGTGTAAGATCAGCAACCTGATTTTATTTGCATGGTTTTATATGCAGAAACATGCAAAACAAAACTGCATTCCATTTTATGCACCGACTCTCTCGCAGATTGGAATTTCTTTTGATACCTCGCACACCATCTGTTGTCCGTCCGTGAATGTGTGATTGATATCGGAATCGTTGCGGAACTTCAAATTGCCTCCGGGTTGTCACCTTTCGCCCAGGGATCTCGGTGAAAGTATGGGCGTTTGCCGACAGACAAATGTGCGTAACGCTTATCAAACCCGCCGGGGTTAACCAACAACAAAGCCAACACCGTACTGTGTGACGACCAGCCGGGATGACTCAGCATGACTCTTTGGTTTCTTCCTGATGGTGGCTCGCAGTGCGTTGCCTGAAAGGTGCAAAATTGAATAAATCATTAATAATTAACTAATCGCGCAATATTTACACTTCATTTCGATGCTGATTTATGACGGGTACGCCACGGGTATCGTGGGTATACTCACGGGCAAAGCGCACTTGGCAAATGATGCTGCGTTGTTGATAGGAATGATCGGGCTAAATGGAGAGAGAGAGCCAACAACAGGCTGCTAAAGTCATCGGACGTCAAGAGGTGGTAAATCGAAATCAGATAAAGCACGCCGGTTTGGGGAAACTCCTGCTGAGGAAACAGCTCCAAACAACCGCAGCAGCCCGAGAACTTCGCCAGGAAAAAGGGCCACAAAGCGTCCGGGGAGAATCCAGGGTGGAATCGATTTGGATCGATCGGGTATAGGGAGCGTCGGTCGTTCCATTTTCTAGCGGACGACTCCCAAAACTGGCTGGGCAGAGAAAAGAAAGAGTTACTCAAATATTTATTATTGAATAAATGAAAATGACAAAAACTCCCGCTGGGCCGTTTCAGGAAGACATAATAACTTTCCCCTCGCTTCTGCCGTTCGCGCCATTGCACGATCTCGCCGGTGCTTTTAGAAGAAGGTTTAAGGCGAATATGTACAACACCGTGTTCTCTCACGAAGTTTGGAAAGTGCAATTTATAAATTTTACACCTCGTACACACGGGTTCAAATAATCTTACCCAATCGATCCGTATCTCGAACGGTTTGCCTTGGATGAAGAAGGTTTTTTTTTCCCTTCGTTTTCCACAATTGCTGCTCGGTCCAGAAACCGAAATACAACCGTAAAACCCATCGCACGAGAATATGGCTCACAAGCGTACCCGCGATCATAAATCATACTTGCGTCGGTGCTTTACGATTCCTCTTCCCGTGCTGCTCCCTTTTTGGTGGTTCCGGCTGGGAGATAAAGCACAACTTCCCTCCGAGTGGAGCGGATCCCACCGCAAAAGGAACTTCGGGAGGTTGCGCGATAAGGCGCAAAACGATTCCTTCGCATTATCGCATCGCCGAGCCATTCCACCAGTATCCGGCGGTGTTTTGGGTCAAGAACAATAAAAGCTTCGCTCAACGATCCCGCACGGCAGCAGCGGCAATAGAGGGCCTCTATCGGGTTTTTTTGAGAAATCCATACTACTCACCTCAAGAAGGCGCACCAATATCCAAGATGGAGATACACGCGCAAACGGTTGTTGGATCATAAATCGTGCTGTCCTAAAGAGTTTGTGTAGCTCGAGCAGCTTGCTGCAAACTTTCCGATCGCTAGCGATCTTCCCTCCTGCGAAAGATGAAGTTCAAGTTGAAGGATCGTATGGACGCTAGGGCTAGGAAGCTAGAAAACCACCACCGCTGATCATCCCGATCCGGTACGGACCCGGGTGTGCCTCATTTGTACTCCCATTCATCGCCAAAAACAGAAACACAACCAGGAACAAAATCATCGCATGTTTTGACATTGTGTTATGATCGCACGATATCTATGCTCTTTATATGCTCCTGCTGGCCAGCAAAACACCCGGCGGTTGATGGTGGCACGCGTGTGCGTGCTGGGTACGGGTGGTAAAGATTTATTGGAAAACAAACTCAAACACAACACACATCGCTCCATTCGACAGTGCGTTATTGTAGGGTCTGCTGCACTATTATGTGCCTCTTGAACAGCAGCAAACAGCGTCACGGGACACTGTCGACATCCCGCACCAAAACACCCTCAAGCGTCGAAAGAGCGCCCTATTAAGACCCGGCAAAAGGTACACGCCGAGGGTAGCCCGGTGAGGATCATAAATTAGGTGTTTACCTTGTCGTCCTATTGATGATGAGCTGCTACCTCGAAATTACTACGCTCGCGCGCACACACACACACACACACACACACACACACATCTCACACGAGGCAATGTGTGTACAAGTCTCTTTAATGGCTTCAATTATCGAAAGTCATTCAAGTCGATTAGATAAATGGACTCCCTGGACGCAACACACTCGACACAGCCTGAAGAAACAATGGTGTGTAGGATGCGGAGAATTTCGGGCACTTCAGGAGGTTTCGAGAAGGTGTCAAAACATCACAACTGCCTGATGTACGGGTACGGGACACAACAATAAATCTACAAATTGTATAGAGCGTGCAATGTGTGCTTGAGAGTTGATAATGATGGAAACAACATCCGTCGCTTGAGAAGAGCATCTTTTAATAAACCTCCGAGATCATACAGCCTTCCGCTAGGAACGGTGTCATATCCCCGCTCAAAAGTGTCACTGTTTTCTGTCAAAACACATAAGGAACGAATATTCATGACCGTTACAACAACCAGCCGAAGAAAGATTGAAATCTTCCACCTTCTAAATGCTACCGCCCGTTGGATTAGGGGCCGTATGTTTACCATTTTCCCGCCAGGTGCTCGTAAAACGGGACACCCCGCACGGGCATTAAAGCACTAAAAAGCGTGCGTATAGGTCAGATACTGCCCACGCCTCGCTCCAGGCCACTTAATGAGTTTATCGAACTGCGAGCGATTTTTATGACCAGCGCGCGGTACAAATATCGCTCGTTAAACCACACACACACCCAGCGTCGCTTTGAAAATTCCGCCACGATTACGCAGAGCATTCCTTCGATCGATCGATCGCCTACCCCCGGCAGGCGTGGAGATCATGGAGAATCTGCTTTTATTACCACGAAGTGACATCGCGATTAAAGTCATCGCGTGCGTTTGCTTCTTGGAGACAGCAAGCGTCTTGGAGGAGACTGGGTTAGTCCGTAATGAGATCCATAAAAAACGCGGGACCCACCGCAGTTCGCGGGATGCAGCATCGACGATATCGATTGGGTGGGTCAAGTGTTAGCCCCTTGGGACGCACATTCAGCGCATAAAGAAGTGTTAATGTCCTTGCCCAATCTTCAAAGTGCAGCCTTCGCCTTTTCTTCCAGTGTCCAACGTAGAAAGTCACACAACAGCCGCCAACTTTATGGAGAGTCATCGGGGCTCATCAAACTGCAGGACATACTTGGGTGGGTTTTTTTTTGGCGGCATTTTCATGCCAAATGAAGCAACACACTACCCCAACAAGCTATCCGGTGTGCATTTTTACGATCGACCCCAATAAAAAAAAAACTCCAACCAGTCTTCAAGGTTCCTTTCTCATCTCTTCTACCAAAAATTGGCAAGACGCTCATTTAGACTTCTTTTCGTCGGAAGACTCTTCTGCCGAAGGTATCTAATTAGAGCGGACCACCGGACACGTTCTGGCTCGTTCCGTTTAATTCCAATTTCGCACCATACCATAAACATCGGCACATGGCATGTCCTTACTTTGGGGATCTTCCTTTTCCATGATCTTCAAATCTTCATACTTTACCGATTTACCATAAATCACCCAAACGAACGCGCACTGCTTTCGCCTATCCACATCCACCCATAATCGATTTAATCAGCCATCTAGTGGGCAATTTGTACGCTCGTAAAACCGAAAACCCCCCTTTCCACATTTGGGGAATACGTACGACGATGACATCGACATTAAAAACGGGCACCGGCGATCATCATAGTGACCACTAACGGGTGATGCTACAGCCCTCGGTTCGGCTCGTAGAATAGGCAAGAACACATGTTGGCCCAACACCTTGTCTAGCGGCCATTGGTCCCGTGTCCGATAGTCAATAGTTTCGTTTTTTGATCCGTACCATCGGCCGCGCGATCGGTATGACATCGGTGTGACAGCGACATGATCAGCCAAATGGAATGGGCGCACCTTCCTCGCGACCGGTCGATCTCAAAGATGCTATGACATCTGAAAAAAGGCATCAACGGATCGTTTATTGGGTCGTAAAAGTTAGACCGCATCGTATTGCCCCATCAACCGGGCCGATCGCGATCGACGATTGAACTAAATCCCCGCGCCCAGATCGAAGATCGCACTGGTTGTATCTTCCCAAAGCAGACAGAGAAAGAGTTCCAATAATTGTCAACGGTTATGCGTCGTTTTATTACACTTAGCATAAATTATAATCTCATTAAACTACGGTACCACCGTAGCTCCCTCTTTATCTCTCCAACTGTTTGTTCCACCAGGTCGCCAGGGCGGTTCTCCGGTTGGTATTTCCCCCCGGAGGTGTTGGAAGGAAGGGGGGCTCAGTGGTGCCGAAAATAAAAATCAATCTGACACCGCAAAGTCGTATTAAATCGAACCCCTTTCGAGCCTCGGTGGTCAGATTGGTCGTAAACCGTGGCCCTGACCGTTTCAATGTGCATGCCCCGTTTTAGCATTATTATTGTTATTAACATTATTATTATTACGCATATTATTGGTATTATCGGTCCCGTGCCACCCTACCCTTCCACCACCGCAGAAGGTGATCGTGAATGGTGTAGGCGAGGTAAGTGCGGATTTGCATGCACCACCACAACAAAAAACGCTATCTCCATCACCAATTCTCTCGGCGTGTTATCTCGAGAACCCAACCCAGTTCTTTGGCTTTGACCGAGACGCTAATCCTCGGTGTGGCGTGGTGTGGCCATTGCGTTGGATCCAGGTCGTTGCCGGTATCCCCAAAGCTACAGAACGTCATAAACGTAAAAACATCGAAATAAAAGCGAAATTTGAATAATTCTACCATAACATAAAATCGATTAAACGCTGAACCTGTTTGTTTTTAATTGAAAATTAATATCAAAATCCCATTCCAGACGACCGACCGGCCGGTGTGTGTGTGTCGGAGAATTTTTCTTATTGTGTACCCCTTTGCGAGGTGGGTCCAACCCAACCCATGTCCATGGACGACATAAACACGGTTGATGTTTTTGGGATCGATCGAACCGAATTGGATTAGGAAGTTTCGTTAGATGTGGCGCTCAAAGTTCGTTTGGGCGGTTGAAGATCAAATGGCAAGATCCGCTATTCGATGTCTATTTCACACCACATTTATGTAGTTTAACAATAATTCTGACGACTTTACAGTTTTCAGGCAGGATATAAGTGTCCAAAACTTACCATATTCCAATCTGCAAAAAGCCTTGCGTTCTTCCCTATTTCCTTCTTCTCTTGTGACACACACCTGGTGGTCCCCTATTCAAATGACTTCCATCTGTCAACCTTAATCCCAAAAGCCACCTAAACCTAACTACCTAAACGCCACCTGAACACCATGCATCTCAGATTGCCCACCGAAAGGTCACAAGATGCCTTTCCGACATCACAAATTGGCCAGATACCCACAGAAAAAGAAAACACCGCTACGGGAACGATGAAAACCGGGCAGGAAATGTGTGAAAACCAAGTCACATCCTATTGCCATCATTAGCCTCCTACGGTGACTCTGTGTGAACCTTTTCGCTGATTTGCCACAGCCATAGAGAGCGACCCCAGAGTGTGCGATGCAACCAACTTACCGCACACCAAAACGGGTCATCAATTGGTTACATTGGGTTGCAAAAGTCAGCACCGCACTAGCGCTGCTTCGGCCACATTACTCGTCTTCGCCAAAGCTACCGGCGGGTGTGATTTACGGCTCGCGTACCAATAAAAGTCAGATTTTGTGGTCATGCTGTAAATGTTCCGGGGTAAATTGCGGATCTAAAAACACCACCTTCTAATCCTTCCTTCGTTGCGTCCTCGCGAACACGCGGAAACCAAAAACCCCGTTAGAGTGCCTATACCCACACCCGAGCGTCAGAACTTAAAGATGCCACCATTTCTTCGACATCTGACCATCCGCCTTGCATATCTCGATGTAAACATCTTCGCTTGCAGCTAAAGAAACGACGCTTCGGAACTTACTTCCGTACACCGCTGCAATGGAAGAACAAAACGGTTCGCATTGCCCGTATCACAGATAATCGATGGCATTGTATAGACGCTACTGTTTTCGAAGTTCTTTAGGGCCAAGATTTTGGGATTGGCTTGACAGATGGCACCGTCGGCTGAGAGCCGCTCTCGACGAGCTTGAAGACAGCATAAACGGGCAAACAACAAACAGGATTAGGATCAGCTGAAGCTACACCAAACAAACCGCTCTAGGTTTTGTTGGCAGCTGTTGCTGTGACCATAGATGGACGCAATCTCGAAAGCATCAACCTTCTGACCTTCTTCCTACCGGTCAAAACAAGCGCTTCACGCAACGTCGCATGCATAACCGCAGCTTTTATCTTAAAAATACATCTGAGAGAAAATTCATTACAATCTAACAGTTAGTATCACGTACATTAAAGACGGCCGAGAAAGCCTCCCATAACCGAGACAGTTCAAGGTTCTCCAAGGTAAAAGTACCGGGGCCGGGGTACTTGTTAATTTTCTCACGCATCTTCATCATCACCGGCGAGATATCGTTCCACTTTCTGTGGCATTCGCAAGAATTCAACACAAACACACACGTGATATGCACTTTTTCCATACGGATCGCGTTCCATCTTCGTTTCGTAGTTTTTGCATAATTTCATGAACGCTCAACAATATGCACACATGTTGTGGTACGCGGACCACGATACCGGTACGGCATAATCGCAACAGAAGAGGTCCCCGACGCGCGCGTTGGCCATTATTACATTATGCAAATTAATCATATTTGCAAGATTTATTTCTGCCTTCTCTGCGCTCGTTCGCTTTTCCAACCACCATAACCAAGCGGCCGCTAAATCTGAATCTACCGCCGCGACTAACAATACGCTTTGCGAAACTGAGGTATCTTGCAAGGTCCCGGCGAGTCTTTTCGCACCGCACAGCATCTCGCACGCGGAAGAACGTCTCAAACGTTGGACGCCGGGTCTGGGCACAAATTCGCAAGAAAAACAATGCAATGATCGATATAAGAGTGTACCCGTGGGGAAAGGAATCGTGGCGGCCGGGAAGGGGAAATCTTTTTGCGGTAGGCCACGACCGGAATGTCTAACGAGATTTGACTACGACACAGTGCTCTGGAGGCTTACACTGTCCCCCCTGTAAAACCTGTACATGAATGCACACACAACAACGCAACACCGGCCAAGATTGGTATGAAAATTAATTTTCCTCTCTTTGTCCCACAAACTCTCCTGCCCATGCCCGTGTAAAGGCCTAAAGGGTGTAAATACAGCCAAACAGAGAGATCAAGAATTTAATCCGGCTCATGACCTGTCGCAACCGATCATGAAATCTCTCGCCCTATACCTCGTCTAATCATGAATTTTTTAAAGAGACATGCTCAGCACAAATTCGCAACCTTTTGCCACTGGAGGGTAGCATAGGGTGAGCTTTAATGTGACCTCTTCCACCCACCGAGATAAAACCCTCCCGGGATGGACATCATCCCAACGTTCAAGGCATTCGTGGTCATCGTTTTACTGCTTTATTACACCAATCGGGGTTTTGTTTTGTTTTGCGAAAACCTCGTTGCTACGCTCAATATCACCATAATTTACGGCGATTTTATGACCCACGATGGCCGGCCCTTCAGGATGGTATGATTTTTTAGCATCACAAGGGGTGGAACTGGGCTGGCCTCCGGTGATTTGAATGATTTCGGTAAAGCAATGAAACCAACCCTCAACGGCCACTACTAGGCTGACCCTACGCTCACCCTCCGCGTACATTAAACTCGAGCTTCCTTTTCGATGGTCAGCCGTACAAGAGGACACATATCACTTGTCCATGTCCTTCTGCTTTTTTTATTTTATACCTCGTCGTTTATTTACAACCATCCACATAGCATGGTAATAGATTTTTCAATCCTCACCATCCGCACAACCCGTGTTTTTGCGCCGGTCCCATGTTCTGAACCTCTCCCTGGAAGCTGAAATTGCATACGATTCCAAACAATGGCTTCGCTCTAGAGAGCATGGAAAATATGAACAAGCAGCTTGCACAAAGCCGTAAACGGCGAGTGCGAAGACCGTCCCTAAACATGTTTATTTTAGAGCAGGAGAGGAAGAACATGCGAAAACGATAGTTATCGATTGGTCAACGTTGCGTATTTTTGGGCATTATGAGTTCAACGCATAGAAAGATATCCAACAGACTACCAGAATTCTAAGCTCCTTAGCTTTTAGCTTCTGTTAGTTAAAGTAGTTTATACATCGAAACGATTAGACAGATCCAAAACGTCCGATGAAGGTCCAACTCATTCTCACCATCTGCAAAACACAACAAGATCTCTCCTATTTAGAGCCTGTTCATGGTGACGAAGCGCATCAAGCACACGGTCACCGCTCCGCCATCCATACGCAGGTTAGAGAGCGTGCTGCTGCACCGTATAGCCTGACCTCTTCAGCATTCAGACAACGGTGAGCGTGGAATGTGTGCGCACCGGTTCCATCCCACCCAACCTGTCAGTGTCCATTACGTTAGATTATTGTTATTTTTTATTGCATTACGCCGTCCCGCGGTACACCTTATTTTGTTCGATTTTTGCGTGCAAAATCCATACACACAAACGTTCGCGTCCGCATATGATGATGATGATCGCTGGATTGATTTCTTCCCAATACGTCCCTAACGAACCGTACTAGGTAAGGTATTGATCGCTAATGATAGCCTCTAGCCACAGCCACACACACACACGGCTCGACCTGCCCATTGGCCATCCTGATGCGCATTCTTCGCTGCTGCAAAATTCCAGGGTCATGCTTCGCGTCGTCGTTTCATATTCATCCATGTTTACGGTCCGTTTTGGCGCGATACCGCGCATTGTACGCAGCCACGTTACGAAGGTCCGGGTTTTATAGCTCTGACCTCCTTACCGCGCAAGGTGTCGAACACTCGGCACGATCAAGCGCGAACTTCGTTCCGTCGTACCTATTGCTATGCAAGCCTTTTTTTTTTCTTCTTCAGTGATACTGATAGTAATATGCGTTAGAAAATTGATCTCACGCGATTCAAGTTGGTCTGCTGCGTACGTGACATT
Source organism: Anopheles maculatus (assembly GCA_002091835.1). Classification (NCBI taxonomy): domain Eukaryota; kingdom Metazoa; phylum Arthropoda; class Insecta; order Diptera; family Culicidae; genus Anopheles; species Anopheles maculatus. The sequence continues at coordinate 543,479 of KZ061597.1, forward strand.
CGTGATGGAATCCATCACCGTGCTAAAGTAGGACACGCGGATAGATGGGTTTTGCATAAAGCCCGTTCGTTTGCCCCATTCGATTGTGTGTTCGATTAGCGGAAAATGCTTGCCGGTGCGGACGGACGCTGATGATCGATGCCGACGCGTGTCTGATGACTGATGAAAAAGAGATAGCAACCCCGGTCCCCCGGCCGTTGAAAGAGGCGCTGATGAATGTTTTCATCAAGGCAGTGTGTCTGTCCTGGGCAGAAAAAAAGAGAGTGATGTTATTGAAAATATACTTTCCATTCTCTTGGTGCCGAGATAATCCGGCCTGGTGCAACTTACCGCTTTTGATAAGAATGCATACACGCTAGACGGAGCGTGCGGGATGTCACCAAAGCGATAGATTCAATGTCAAGTTCTCACTCGCAACTACTGTGACTGTATGACCTTCAATTTGACGCAGCTCTACCGCAAACTACTGACGATCGATGCGAACCAGACCAGTCGCGTCGATTGCAAAACGCAAAAACAAGCATCAACCACACAAACAACTTCATTCCAGTCCAGCAGCCCTTAATTTCAACGGTCGATACAACGTGTCTATTGCTTTCAAAACAGCATCCCAGCAAAAGGATGTGCATTCTGCTCACTCTCTCTCTCTCTTTTTCGCTGTGTACCCAGACAAACATCCTCGTTTTCCCCGATGTCGTCCAGACGAAATGTACACCTTTTCTCCATTGCTGACACTACGCTGACTCTGTCGTTCGGGGTGTTGCCTTTCGACCGCAGCACTAAGCCAATAATCACCCCAATAAAAAAGTGGAATAAAACAAAGCCCTGGCAAGCAAATTTTCCACCCTCGGTTAGAGTTCGCTGTCACCGCACGACGGCCTGGCAAGGGTGCCGCTATACAGTGAAAATGCCCCGAAAAACCTCGAAAAAATAGACACACCGCATCGGTAAGCTAAACGAGCAAAAACCAGAAGCTCGCCACCAGAACGAATTAAAATAATTTCATTTAACGGCCAACCGTCCAGCATCCCTGTCATACCGGTCTGGGTCCCCGGAGCTGCAGACCTGCTGGATCTGCTGCCAGGGGTAGAAACGACAGCTTCCGGTGCCCTTGACGGTGGCGTTTCGGGGGAGAAAAACATGTGTTTCGGCTACTGAATGCCACTGGGCACGCCAGGACGAAGGACAAAAATGGAACACCGAAGGCAGAAAAGGCGAAAAAGAAATGAAGTGACAAAATGCGGTGCGGAAAATCGTGCACACCGCTTTCCCGCTATGCCGACTGTCCGATGGTATTGTCTGTCGGACGCAGATTAATGACTTGTAACGCCAAACGGCACCGAATCGACGGTGTCGTTACCGTGTTTTTTTTTTTTGTTCTTGCTTCCTTTTACCACACTAAAGCACCTCGTCTATTTGCACTGTGTCGTTCGGTGTGTGTTTGGCGACACTGTTTGCGCTGTAGTTTTTTTTTATTATTTGTGGCGCGACTTTGCGATCTGTGGAAAGTTTACACCAAATATAATTCGGTGGTGGTACTCGGAGAGATTAGATTTTTGGCATGTACTAACAACGGTATCTTCTTTTTTTTGCCAACGTCCGACAATGACTAATGGCACTACCTACCACACGTGATGCAACGATGTGATGAAGTAGATCCAGCCTATCCAATCAACTCGTAAAGGAGCGAGACATTTTACGCGATTTTCATTGACAAAGAGGACACTTTACAGCGCACGGGCTATCGAATGATACAGTCAATTGCTGGTGTTTGTGTCATAAAAGGGGAGACTCAAACGACCGGGTTTGGTGGGTAGGAAAAATTGTTTGTCTGTCCGGATCGGATTTTACAATTGCAGACAACACAAGGACAGCAGTTCGGTCCTTTTCCAAGTGCACTAACCTGGAAAGCCTTTTGCGTGGTAAGATAAGCAAATACAAAACTTTCACCTGATGTTGACTTACGAAAATGCAAACGACAAAAGTCGTCACCAGTTTCTCGTCCTTCTCTTGCGTATCACACCCATTACGGTCGATTTAACGTATCGAAATGACTCGAACGTTCTCCAACGTGTACCGATGTGGTTCCGTTTCTATTGTGAAGGGTATTGGAACCATAACAGGAAGCTGAAATTGGGAAAAAAGTTTGTTAGAAATTAACAAAAGATGAAAAATGTACACCTCTTACCTTCGTTCGTTCAAACCAACCGTCCGATAACAGGATCCCCGTTTTCGAGGTGACAGGTGTTAACATTTCGCTTTTTCGCACACACAGATACCTATTCCTGGTGAAAGTAGAAAGCCTTCCCACTCACCTGGTTCAGCAAAACCCTTCCTCACTATCGTGCGGAAAATTCACCCATAATAATGTTGCCTTTGCTGGCGGGCGATGCTATCACTTCAATGTGCTTCACACTGTCACTCGCTTCGGTTGTGTTATCAAATCCCAGCACACCCAACCGTGCTACTTTGGGTGTGCGTGTGAGTATGAGGACAACAAGACAACTAATTAAATATTTTAATTTGATTTTAATTGTTTTGTCAACCTCTGGAACGTTCTTCCGACTAACCGGGCCCAGCTCAACCGAACCAAACAAGCAACTTGAGCACGTTTTATGAGTGTTTCTTTTCAAACATGAAACTGTAAAGGACACACGTTCTGGTGCGTCTTGCCTCTGTGGTGAACCAGCTCGTGTGTAGACATATGGTTTACACCCGATTACCATCATTATGATTAGCAATTTGCCCGTGATTAAAATTATTGTTTTACGACTTTTGTGCCGCTCAGACACATGACGCTGTGGCATCCCTACGCATTCCTAGGCTTAATGAAAGGGTGAAGCCCTTTCCGGAGAGGGGTATATTTCCTCTCAAGAGAGCAGTCACTCCCTTCACTTGTCCCGGATGATGCTGCAGATGCCATTAAACTCTGTTAGTAGTGGTAGTTGAGTCAGGGAGTCGCCTTCGCTCCGGAAGCTAAAGAGCATTATCGCATATTAGCATCATTTATGTAACCTCTACCGAAAGCGCCCCAAGCGGCCCCTTGACACGAGATGATGGGCCATAAGTGTCTACCGTTTAGTGCCACTTTCTTTAGCGAGGTGTCAAGAATGGTGCAGAACTAGGACATTCTCTTCCACCAGGAAGGATGTCGGATGCATTTTCGGGACATGCGGACAAGACAAACATTGTAGATTTGCGATGGATGAGATGTTCCAGACCATGTAGACGTACTTCGTATCGTCTATCTGACATTTGGCAGGCAACGGCCCTATCAGTTCAAATGCCACGTCTCGGAGGACATGCGTGACTTTTTGGCCAGCAAAGGGTGCGTGTGCCTTTTTGTGTTTTACTTGTACTAACAGAGCGTACGACAGATAGTACGTGACACTTTGAGCACACAGTGTCTTTGCAGTGCCGTAGTAATTATGGCAGAAAGATTGCACATCTGGCATATTGTCCTGACTAAACTCAACGATCCATGTTGACTAAGTGCAGGGCGTATGAGCTGTCTAATGAACGCAAAGCAGAAGGATAGTCTAATTCGCTAGACACACCATGAAAGCGTAAGTTTTATTTAACATTAAGAGAACTGGAAACCTTTTCTACTTACTGTTTAAAGACGGTGATTGTTGCTGAAATAAAAAAAAACACATACATAAACTCATAATAAAAAAGCTATAAATAACAACGAGGACAGTAAGGACATTACCTTCACCCAATCGATTAGGTCAGCCTGCTTTCCAGTAGACAAGCCGTTGATAGAAGAGTATCATTTCGAACCTATAAATCACTCATTGCCTCACACACTAAGTGATATCACTGCCTTTTGTACCGAGCATGATCGGTCACGACACTAATCAGATTAATAAAACATTTAACAGAACTTCAGGCACTAACCACAAACAACACTGTGACGGAACCGGACAGGATATCCGGAATCAGATGAGAACTTACAGCGAAATACACTTGCTGGCTTCATAAAAAATGCACCCTTGTTGGAGGTGGCATCGAACACAAACACACACACACAGAACATTTTCTTCGTAGCATTTCACCACCGAATAGAACGATTTTCCAACGTAAACATGACCTTTTCCGGCACCGAGAATACATTGCGTGATTGCGGTCGGCGGAAAAACCACAACCGTAGTGCACTTTAAACGCGAAAACAACCCATTTTCCGACGCGGAGTTGATTGAAATTACGTGAAAATTGGTTTCTAAACGCAATCCGAACCCGTTTTTCGCCTGGGTAAGCCAGTTGACGTTTGATCATCAACTGATGAACAACTGTCACTTTGAATTCACGCTAATGGCCCGTAACGGCTTTTTGCCCGCATCGACAGCAACATCAAAGGAAAACCAAGTTGCACAATAACCAGACAGACCTGCTTTACCTAAGCATAATGACGATTATTACGACGACTGGCATCATCCGTAACCGACGCCATTACCGCATTATCAACCGCAGGATGATGCGTACAGCTTTATTTTAATGTCACTCTTCAATTGCACCGCAGCAGTGCGATAGGTGGAAATAGCCGGGGTGGAAAACTTCTCTCACAATACCTCAAAGCAAACGAGCGTCGCGGGTGGTCGTTGGTAGATTAAAAAGTGAAAATCATCCTGCGTCGTTGCTTTATTATGTTTTTACCCTTTTAAAAAACTCGGGAACGGAACTTCTTGTGGTAGTGCGTACTGCAAATCGTCAATTTGCTGAGCGGCTTAGTTATTGAGTAATTTTTTATTGAAAAATTCATTTACCTCTAGCGTAGTGGTTATGGTTTTATTCAGAGATGCAGGCGATTTTTGTAGCTCTTTGTAGCTTTTCTATCTGTCTCGGGGGTTCTTCAAGAAATAGTCAAAGTTTTGGGATGTTACGTTAAAAGGAAAAACAATATTAATTTCGCAATTTCTTATTTTAAAGACTTCCTGGTCTGACTGATTAAGACACTATTCTGGTTCTTAGTGAACTGAGTGGATTAAAGTCCATACTCACTTTAGAATGTTAAACAATCCAACGGGTGCCCTTTATGCCAAACTCCAGCCTTGTCTTTTAGTAGCCAATTTTCAATAGCTTACAAAGAACAAAAAAATGACCACAACCCTATGCACTTGTCAGCCGATTCAGCCATCCAGGAGGATTGTACAGCGGCACTAACAGCATGTTCTTGTACCTTCTGCCAGCAGTAGTAGAAAACGGTTTAAAAACAGCAATAACCGACCACGGTTTACATGTAATGAACGGCCATATATCACTGATGGGAATCTCGCCCGGCTCGTGTACCACGGCCACAATGCGGGCCGAATATACGTTTATACGATGTGCGCAGAGATCAGCGCCAAATGCGAAGAAACAAACATTCCTCTCAAGGTGGGGATGGCCGGTCCTGTGAATGCAAGCGCGGACATGGAAATGTCAGCCATGTCGGAGGAGCCGGGCTAGCTCGTTGGTTCGCGCGGGAAGGTTAACGACGGCGAAAGGAGCGCATCATCAGCAACACCAAGAGGGCGTTTACAATCACAATGTTTACCACCGCGTGCCGTCGACCTTCCTTCGCTTCCGCTTTTAGGAGCCGCTTCCCGCCATCAACAACACCATCAGGAACCGTACACGTGCACGCGTACGCGAACCGATGCGCCATGGCCAGTTAACGCCCATCGGTCCTGGAACAACTTTTGGGCATTCCACTCCCAAACATTTCTGTTGCCCCGATGTCTGTCTGTGTGTATCAGTGTGTTTGTTGGTTTTTCAACAAACAAAGTAGAGAAACCAAGACATTCGCAATCGTAGTAGCCCATGCCGAGACATTCAAAAACGAGCTGACAGCTGTCTTAAAGTTCCTATCTTGAGTCACACAATAGGACGGCTAGTGATGGTTTCTTGGGGGTGTTTTCCCCCCAAAAAACTTAAAGATCTAACTTTCAATGAGGAAGACTCCCCATTATACTAAAAGCGCTACAAAGATGTATTCCTGACTCACCTCCTGATAAACAAACCTCCCGACTTCCCGAGCTACCAAGGAGTACCTCTGTCCCAACTCCGCCGAGACAGTCCCTGAGAAAAAGCACTCGCACAAGATAACCCACACACACTGGCGCACAAGTTTGTAAATGGCAGTTGTGCAATCAGCACCGGTACAAACAAGTAAAACATTTCAAATATTTGTTTTTACGATCATCGCGGTCACCGGGCCGGAGGATGCGCGGCCATGAAGCAGGGCGTGCAAAGAATCGCGCACCCAACCGAAGAAGAGGACCCATCATGCCAATGAAATTTAATAAAGTGCGCTATCTTTTATTGGTTGATTCAGCTGGCAAAGCGCGACCAGCAGAGAGCAAAACAAAACAAATGGTAAAAAAAAGGGAAACAAACCCGTCAAACCGAACCGATGAAGGTGGGACCTCTTGGGGGGGCGAGACGACCGACCCACCAGCCAGCCATCCATGTACCGCGTGTTTGGGCAGCGCACAGCACAACACAAACGTTTATCGATTGATGATTAATTGATGGATAAATTGCAACTGGAGGGGGGATGGTTGAATGGTGAAGATTTACTTTGGCCGTTTTTGCGTGAGATTTTTGTCCGTTTTCTTGGGTGTGTGCGCCAGAGCGCGCGCGCGCGCACGATTGCACACTGACACACACACACACATCCCCGAAGCCATCACGAACTATGGACAACCTTTTTTGCCAATTACGGCAAGTGCATTGCGGGTAGCCCCAAGCCCCAAGGAGGATGGCGCAAGGACCAAAAGGGGAACTGTTTGTTTGCACACGGAATTAATATTCCGTGGGGGGGCCGTGGGCAATGGGGTGGAGAGTTGGGAGGGAACGGTTGTGCGATATTGGTTAAGGGAAATTAATTATAAATTAAGTACCGTACGCTGGAGTGCATCCTGGGCGGCGAGATCCTGGAGTACTAGGTTCCGCCCATACAAATTTTGTTTGCTACAATCTGTGTTTTGTGTGTGATTTTGATGTGTTTTAACATAATTAGAGTTTACTATCGGGGCTACAACCATATCGTATTGAAGATATAACTGTTTGCAATCTTATTTACAATTGCAACCTGCAATATTGTGATTTCTAAGCAATATACTAAGAGTATGTGCTGTGGGTTGCATACGCACAGGCGTAAAAAGAAGACTAGCGAAAGCGAGCTTGATTTCCCTCTTGCCCTCTTCACTAATAAATAACCTTTTAAGACCGATTTCTTTGTTTGCATTCCACTTTCTACTCAAATATGTATATTCCTTCATACTCTCTACTGGTTGATTAGGCCTTCAGTGTACTGTGCTCCCATGCGTTATTAGTGAAGTGCAATGAGTGTCGCCCCATACCACTCCACAGTCCCCTTTCAACCGCTGGCGAAGCATCCAATTACATACAACTGTTAATAGTATTAATTTAAACCATTCCATCGATCCAGGCCCACCACAGTCAGTATCAGACACATTTATTCTTGAGAAAAACGAGCTCCCAAAGTCACCCCTTGCATCTTGGTTGGTACATTTTCTCAAACAAAACGCAAAACAAAAAAAAACCGAAAGTACAAGCCCGTCGATCCGTTTGCTCTTTTATGCATACGACACACATAACGCACATAACGTGGCAACAGAAAGAACAACGCATCAATGCGTGGCATTTAATTTACCATCATTAAGCCCGACGCGGCCGATCTGTGCGCAATGGAAAGGGGAACCAACGGGAACACCCATTCACCACGTGTCGCGCGTGTCGTGTCGCGCCAGCTGAAATTCCCGTTGATCTATTAAGAAGTCCCGCATGGTGCACCGTGCATCGCGAGCACCAGAAGAAAGTGGTAATAAAAGCATAATAAATATTTGACGCAGACACACTGCTGCTAACACACGGCGCTTAGTAATGTTGGATGTTTGGAGCAGTCCAAGCTAATTTATGACGTTCCTATCATTCCGCCGTGATCGCGGGGAACCGATCATGCATCAAAGAAAGCCAATTTTGACGGCTTAAAACTGTCTCCCCGAAAAACTGACGGCAGGGGCAAAAATTCATCATCATGGGATTATTACCGTTTTCGCCCCCCGTTTTAATGGATTGCCTAATCCTACTTGTCCGTACGCGGAAATGTCTTTGATGTGTGGTCGTTCCCATTTTCCCGGTCGTTTTCGCAGTAAAGTTTTTAAGTCAACGCACACCGGCAAAAGGTAATTTCGGTACGAAATTCAGTTTGCTCAGCATAAATTCTTTTTTATGTTTTTTTGTGAGAACATAAAGGTATCTTTTTTTAATACTTTCGGCAAGCAGCATAAGGCGACCGACTGCCGGAGGGTTTTGCAGAAGGTTTGCTCATTAAAATTGGCGAACTCATCACAAAAGGATTCCGCTGGCCCGTGTTGCAGTCCCGTGTCTCGGGTGCGTATCAGTTACATCATTAAGATGTTTTCTCTGGACGCAAAGAAGGATGAGATTTCTTGGGATTTCGGGATGTACCAGGAATAGTTGCCGAAAGACGTCGTAAGACGATAGTTTTACGTTTTAAAGGATAAGAGCGTCTTAGACGACAACCCCCCCTCGCGGGTTGCTTCATTCGCAAATCAATTCCATTCATCTCCAGTTCCACTTCCCGGTCCAGCAAACATAAGCATTTGCTTCAAAACATCCCCGTACATGCCTGCCTTTCGGTTCGGTTGTCAATCGACCTACATAAAGTGTTCGTAATCAGTAGCAATTTGCGCTAATTGGTCCGAATGGAGCGAAGAATGTGCCATGTTCGCCCATATCGGCAACACTAACGCAACATAAGAAACCGTCATCGTCATCGCACCGTCATCCGATCTCCCCGCCGCGATTGTCCGCGCTGTGGAGTGTTGATGGAAAATAAAGATTATTGTCTTTAATTTGGTACCCACACAGTGAGGCGGGCGTGTTTTTCCTGGTGGGTTCCCAACTTGGCAGCACTGGAGTACTCTGACCGGGTTTTCTATTTCGTTCCTATTCCTCACCAAACCAACCAACCCGGGGTGTAACGGATCGTCACCAAAGTCTTCCTCGACGACTGCTCCGTGTGCGTGATGATAGTTGACACATTCTAGGTTCATCAAATTGAAGGCAGTTTAATTGAATTTCATCACCCCCGGCGATGCCTACTAACCCGATCGTAACCGTCGATCATGCTGTCGATCTGATCATGAAGTCTAGCTTACGTAACCAGTTGTTGCGCATCATCGCACTCTTTGTGGTTCGAATTCTTGTCCCGTGGAAGCGAAAAAACAAAATCTGACACAGTTTTTTCTTTGTTTCCTTTCGAACCACTACTCGCCTACTTAACCCTACTGCTTCCGAGACAAGCTTTCCGGCGACCTTTTTTGACGTCCGTGATCAAAAGCATGTGTTACACACTTCAAGTGATCTGTCAACTGCTCATAATCATCCTAATGGCAAGATTTGAGTTTGAAGAATTCTTACCCAAAAAAAAAACGTAACAATCATGCCCAATTAAATAGTGACACATCTTCAGAACCGTGAGGAATGAGGAGCATCCACAGCTCGACGACGAAACAGGTGATCGTGAAAGATGGATTCCTTCAGCTCAAGCACGTTCCACGTTACGTTCGCTTCGCAGGAATTATGGTTCTGTCCATGCACTCGCACACATCATCACCATCATCGTCGTGATGGTGTGTCCTCGGCGCACTCAAGTGTGCCTGGCGGGAAGGAAGCGAAAAAGAACCCCTACCATTGACAAACAGATGTTATCGGCTTTAAGATGCGGCACCCCAGCACTATTGGTTAACCCTTTAACGAACGTACGCGGGAGTCAAGTGGGAACCCACTCGTCAAAAGCATCCACCAGCTTCGGAATGTACGCAAGCGAGCATTCGTGCGTGCGTGCGTGCACCCGTCATCGCAGCACAGCGATGAATAAATTTTAATTACCCATGCGCTACTTGATTAGCAGTGTGCGCTATTTAACGCGCGCAACGCCAGGGTGACAGTCAGCGCGATGGCGCACGCGACGCATCGTAGTAGTGAAGGGCTAGAGGTCTGCTTCCTTACCATTTTATTAGTATTTATGCCTCGGGAGCATTAGCGTGCAGCATCGGTTCAATTGACCTCGCCCGGGCGCTGATACTTGAAATTGGCAAACACACAAAAAATCGGGACCTTGATAGAATCGGGAGCTTGGTTGCGTTAAAGTTCAGCGCATCAGATTACAAGCAGGACAATTAAAACATAACCCTGGAAGGCGTCGGGATGCCGAAAAATCCTCGCAAGTCGGCTACACAACCTGCCAAACGAGACCCAAGCGCAAGCGTGTGTCCTCTCTATTTTCTGGTCCGCATGCTTGCGCCCGGAGATGAACACACGGTGGATGAGTGGATGAGGATGATGACGCGTCAACTGTAACCGTGATTTATGGGTTTTCTTTCTCTCTCGGTCTTGCGGTATGTGAAAGATTAGGGCAATGGAATTAAGACAGCGACAATGACGTTGTCTCGAGTGGGGGGATTTTTACTTCGGGGTGGGAAAACTCTCGTTTGTTTCGTTCTCGTGCCTAGGTGCTCTGACATTCGTATTCGTGGCTTAGTGGTTGAGTATCTCCAGTAGTTTGGTAGTAACTAATTTATGCCTCTGCTAATGGCACTCGCAGACTTGTAGTCTCTACTAGTAATACCCACACAAACACACACAGTCTCACGGTGAAAGACAATTCTTTCGCTTCCTTTCTTTCTTATTCAGTTTTTTTTCCGTACATTAATCGTTTCATTTTTCTTTCTTCCAGCACTATCAGACCTCATTCCTTTTTTTTTTATTTCTTTTCTTTTTGCTTCATTTCACTAATTTATGTATCTTAAGTTTTCTTCTTTTCCATCATTTTATTACTATTTTTCTTCACACATTAACACAAGCTTTAATCAGCAGGCAGGCTGGCAGGCTGGCTGGCACATACCTTCACATAATAACACACTCGCACAAGCAAACATCAGCGCGTGCCGCTTGCACCGTTTTGCACCATTAATTGAATGCTTTGTTTTCTTCTAACACAATCCGTTAACACAAAAGTAACGCTCGCACGCAGGGTAAAAGGTGGATATGATTTTAATTTCTTTTTTTATTTATTTTCATTTACTTACACTACAGACCTTCCTTTTCCAGCGAAATCCTTTGCTCCTGTCTCTTCCAAGCTTTTCCAATTCCTCTGCTACACGCATTCAGGTGTGCAATCTGTGACGACGCTAATTAAACTTTGCTCCTCATTTCTTGCTTTTGCAGATGCTTGTGGGCTGTCGGACGTGGCACACATTGAGTCGCTGCAGGAGAAGTCCCAGTGTGCGCTGGAGGAGTATTGCCGGTCCCAGTATCCCAACCAACCGACCCGGTTCGGCAAGCTACTGTTACGTCTTCCCTCCCTAAGAACTGTGTCTTCACAGGTAAGTCCCAACGACTTCCGCCAACAGCTTGAACATTGAGCTTACTCCGATTCCGATGTCCCCGCAGGTTATAGAGCAACTGTTCTTCGTCCGACTGGTGGGCAAAACGCCTATAGAAACGCTCATCCGTGACATGCTGTTATCGGGCAGTAGTTTCTCCTGGCCCTACCTTCCTTCGATGTGACACACGGCCGTGTGGCGCCAACTGACAACGACATGATCTTCACTGATGATGGGAGGTGCGTCAACTACCGCAGTAGCGGCGGCCACCCTTCAACATCAGCAACAGCAGCAGCAGCAACAGCAGCAACAACAACAACAGCAGCAGCAACAGCAACATCTGGAAGAGCTGCAGCAGCAACACGCCCATACGAATCAGCAACTACAGCAACAGCAACAGCAGCAACATCATCAACAGCAACTTGCCCACCACCTTCAAGTGCAGCAACAGCTGCACGAACAGCAACACGACCACCAGCAACAGCTCCAGCAGCAGCAGCAGCAACAGCAACATCAGCAAACCCATCAACAAACTCTCGGCCTAGCGCTTGGTCAGTCTAACGCTCAACCACTAGCCCTGTCGCCCTCATCCAGCTCGTACTACAGCAGCTGCTGTTCGGATATGGCCGCCGCCGCCCTATCCTCACTGATGGCCAGCACCAGCCAGTTCACGCAGTTCCAGAACACGCTTAACTTTGTGAGCGGCGGTGCGATAATGGCCGGCAATGCAGCCAGCAGCACCAGCAGTCACATCAGTACGGGCAGTGCTGCCAGCGTGAGTAGCTCGCGTAGTGGAGCTAGTACCGGTGGCGTT